>BQNB010060882.1:0-36733 GCA_026074375.1 Tanacetum coccineum
CGGGTGTTGGTTGCATTTTTTTTCATTTGAAAATTACCAAACCTCTCTCTAATCTAATCTTTCTCTCTTGTTTCTCTCTTTACTTTCTCGCTCTATTTTTCTAGCTTATTACTTATTGGTATGGCTTATTGGTGTGATATAGGTTAAGTTTTGGGATAACATTTGGTATCAGAGCCTCGGGTGGGTCTAGTGATTTAGTTATGGTCATGCTTTTATAAGCTTATCGGTTCGACTTTAACAGCTTATTTTTCTCCTTTTTCCATTCGGCTTATTTTTTTTCTTTTCGTCTGTTTCTATGCATGAAAGTTAGTTTCTATTATTGGGCTTCAAATCATATTTATAACAATTTCATATTGGCCTTGTCAAAACATATTTTAGTTTTGTTTCTATGCACGAAAGTTAGTTTTGTTTCTATTCACGAAAGTTAGTTTTATAAGCTTCTTTGAGTTTTGCTTATTTGAAAGAAGCTTGTTTCTTTCTCTTCTGATGACCTAACGAGCTTATCTTTCAAGCTTATTTTCGAGGCATTTTTTGTGGTGTAACAAGCTTATTTTCAAGCTTATTTTTCTTGTTGGCTTATCTTGTACGCGGCTTGGACAAACAAGGACAAGGAAAAACGAAAAGGACAATAGTAGTTTTTGGTTTTTTTTGTTAGAACCAATCTACTCAAAGTCCTTGGAACCGATCTACTCAAAGTCTGTTGGAACCGAACAACTTTGCCAACCGAACAACTGACTAGTCTATTGGAACCGAACAACTGACAAGTCTTGTGGAACCGAACAACTTTGCCAACCGAACAACTGACTAGTCTATTGGAACCGAACAACTGACAAGTCTTGTGGAACCGAACTACTTTGCCAACCGAACAACTGACAAGTCTGTTGGAACTGAACAACTGACAAGTCTGTTGGAACCGAACAACTGACAAGTCTTCTGGAACCGAACTACTTGCCAACCGAACTACTTGCCAACCGAACAACTGACAAGTCTGTTGGAACCGAACAACTGAAAAGCATTAGGAACCGTTCTACAAGTTTTAAGTAATTTTTGAGTTTTTCAGTTTCGAGTGTCAGTTAACTATATGACTTATAGTCTATACCATTACAATCGTGAACTCGTTTCGATCAACGTGGTATATTTAGTTTTCACCGACGATAACCATACCGTTCTGCGAGAGCAAAAATACAATCGTGACCTATTTAACTATATTGAAACGAAGAAGAAGAAGTGCATGAAACAATTTTTTATATTAGTTTAAATTTGACTTTTAAATTTTAAATCTTAAATTTTCAAATATTATCAACTTTTATCCTTAGTTTTCATCAAGTTTAACTTTTAACCCTTTGTTTTTTTTTCAAAAAGTTTCACTTTTTGTCATTTGATTTTAAACATTTACTACTAGTCCTTATACTTGGTAGCTATTGTACCTTTAGTCCTTAGGTTTTAAACAATATCAATTTTTACCTTTTAATTTTAAAACATTTAAAATTTTACTTTTTAATTTTCAAAATTTCACTTTTAGTCTTTTATGTTTCTAATTTTTTATTTTTTTATTTTTTTAGTTAGTTAATTTTTAGTTTTAAAAATAGTTTTCACCATTAGTCTTAATATTAAGTTTTTTTATATAATCGTTAATTAAGCTCAAGTACGTTAACGTCAACAACGATTTCAACATCAATTCATTACTGTTTTATGGTTTCTTCTTGATTTTGTAAAATCTCGGGAAAGATACGATTCTTTTCTCGGTTTTAATCAAAGACTTGTAAAATCCCATGAACTTTAATTGCTTTCAGTCCACAACAACAATAACTTTACCTACTTAAGATTTGATATCCATTCACAACATCAAAATGTCAAATACCAATACCAATTTGCAAACTTAAATATCAAGTGTTCTTCACAATGACACAGTTTCTTCATGTTCAACTTTTGCAGTTCAATAGAAGACACAACTTTCAAGAAGTAGATGCATGAACAGTCTTCGAGAAATTCAGACACAATTAAAGTTTCTTACAGATACTTTACAAGATTTTGGTATCATGCCTATCTTCAAAAGAACATTCGCTCAAGACTTGGATTTACTAGAACAACATCTTACCAAAGAAATAATTTCTCCGACTGATTGCAAGACTATTTTGACAAAACTCAGAACAACGTTTGAAAATGCTTTCAATTCAGAATTTAAAGAGCGTATGCAGAAATATATAAGATTTGGTGCTCAATCCTTCAAAGATGCAATGATCTGTAATATGGATCCCATTGGGAAATACATGCTTGAGATAATTCTTCATCAACAACGAACTCCATAATTGTTGAAACAAAAGAAGTTGATGCAAACACAAGAAGATCATTCAAATCCAATTCCAGCATTTAATGTTGATTCATTGAAACTTGATTTACTTGTCATACAAAACACTTGTTCTGAGAAAATAATTCAGAGACTGCATCTAGCAAATCAGTAAAGGAAAGCAGCTTGGATTCTGCATGAAAAGATGTACATGCAATCAAATACAAGATGTCAAAAGCAAAAGAAAGATGCATGGCATATTTTTGATCTCTTCATTCACACCTTTAAGTTCTTTCTAAAGAAGACTTAAAAGGCACTCGCATCGAACATGGATTCAAAAGGGCATTCATGTCACTTTTTGGTTAAGATGTTGACACTTTGACAAGTACAATGCTCCTCAATGTAGATCAACTACAAAAGCAACTTCACAAAGATGAATTTCAAGAAAATGGATCCATGGCAGCCTTTTGGGTGGTAAACAACCAGATTCAGAAGTTCATTAATTTACAGTTTACTTTGGATTATAATAGTCAAATGACAGACAAGTACTTTGTTGAATACACTAGAATCGAGGTTAAACACTTCAGAGATACACTACTCTAACACATGGGTAATGTCAAGAAGTCCGTTGCTAAAAGAACAAGTCATCAAAGACATTATAATAGAAGGGTGAATAAAAGACAGATGCAGACGCAAGAAAGTAAGATTGATACGGGTAAAGTAATAGATGCTGATTTGGTTGTCATAGAAAGTAGTAGAATAGAATCCGAAGTGCAAGATGACAACAACAGGTCAGGGAATGATACAGATGCTAATGTTGCAGATATCAGACCTATATATGACGAAGAGCCAATGGCTGAGGTACAATTGACTGCTGAATGTAATATCTTTGCTATAGGACAACAACATACTGAACAACCTGAAATCTTTAATAAAGGTAGGGTTGACCAGTATCCGCCGAAACCATGTCAAGTTAAAAAGTCCTATGCTTGAGTCATCCCGAAAACCAGACACTGAATACACAAGAACAATCACTCGAGTCTGAAAATATTTGCTCAAAAGAGACAGTTGTCCATTTCCAAAAGATTTTTCAAGATGAACTACATTGCATTCTCTCGAACACGTAAATATCAAAATCAATCTTTAAAATCAGGCAACATGGTCAAATTTTGAAACAAACCAATAATAAAGAGCCAAGAGTGAAAAGAAATTGATGTACTATGAAACAATGAACATCGAATTAAACATAGTGGATGGCTACATTACGTAAGAAAATGAGACTTTTAAAAGCAGCATTACAAAATTTGTATGATTCTAATCTATTAAATCCACGAGATCTAAGACTACATGATACAACAACATCTTTGTCTTTTCCATAATCTGAATTAAAAGCTCAGATTCAGGAAAATAGTTTGTGCAATTGCTTGCTTTTAAAAACATTGACTTAAGGAAGATAAGAAGAATAGTTGTAGATACTGAAGTTTGTGATAAGACATCAGTCTTGGGAAACCGGTGTTACAATCACTAAGAAACCAATTAGTTTAACAACCGAATGCGTTAAATCTGCAAGGGCTCAAAGGTCAAAACAAACGGTTTGCCCCCAAGTTGATAGTGAATCAGAATTTGTCAAAACCAGTCACTACAACATTATTAATGCCTAAGAAAACAAACTGCCTTTGCAAAACCAATCACGTGAATCAACTAGCTCTTCAGAATAGTTTTCTAAGAACATGCCAAATTTAGTTTCAAATGAATGAGTTCATAATCCACTATCTAGAATGAAGCTAGAAAAAGACACAAGAAAGAGATAGGAACACAAAAAAACTAGTGTTATCCTTCTGCTAGCTTTTCAAAGCAACTCTGCTGATGGTACGAAACCAAAACCTAGGATCAACAAACAAACATCTAGGAGTTTGCCTGTATCAAAGAAGTACTCGCGTACGAGAACGCTGTGCCCAAAGAGCAATCACATCCTAAAGAGT
Organism: Tanacetum coccineum; assembly: GCA_026074375.1. Lineage (NCBI taxonomy): Eukaryota > Viridiplantae > Streptophyta > Magnoliopsida > Asterales > Asteraceae > Tanacetum > Tanacetum coccineum. The sequence goes on from BQNB010060882.1 coordinate 4,270, forward strand.
TCTAGTATCTTTCTCAGAGTCTTGAAACAAATTGTTTGCTCTACATGTCATAAGTGTGCTTTAAAGCAATCATAGATGCTTGTATAACTAACTCCGGAAGGAAGTATACTCACGTGCTAAGGATCCATCCAATAGACAACACACCGCAACAAACCCGTAGAGCAAATAAGAATTGCCAAGAAACCAGAAAGACAGATCCCTACAGGACATAGGTTTTCAATCAAAAAGACTTCCGCTGTGCATGAGAAAACAATGACACTCAGATCTTGTCTTAGGTGGAAACCGACGGGTAAAATTTTCAGGACTGTTGGTCTTAGATGGGTTCCAACTGGAAAGATATTCACTCCTAGCACAACCAAGGTTGACAGTGAACCCCCAAATGGTTCAAATGCAGATATCACTATCCACTTAAAGTGCGCAAAACTCGCTCTTTAGATGTTAGTGCAGGTACTTCTAACTTAAGTGCAGGTACATATTTCAATTCTAAAAAGGAAGGACTCAGAGTTTGGTTGCTGAAAAGACTGATATCTCATAAACCCGGCTGTCATGGAATTCTAACCTATTGAACAAGAAGTAAATGAACGTGAACACATCAGTTCAGGCCTCAAACCTCAATGTCAAATGACGTCTGTTCACAACAGTTCAGGCCTCAAACCTCAATGTCAAATGACGTTTGAACACATCAGTTCAAGCCTCAAACCTCAATGTCAAATGACGTCTGTTCACAACAGTTCAGGCCTCAATCCTCAATGTCAAATGACGTTTTGATCACAACAATCTAGCGCTCGAACCTCAATGGCAAATGACTTAGAACAAAACGGTTCAAAGCCGTCGCACAAGACAGTGGCAACAGGAAGTTCACCAAGCACTGAGACATAACAACGTCCAAGATGACGCTGGATTTGCTATTCGGATCCTTTGTTTCGAATCGAATATTCAATGAGAAAAGTCAAGTGGTTATTTAAAGTCTCCGCTGTCACTACTACTGATGCATCAAAAAACGTCACACAACACTATTCAGACTTCATCTCTTCAACTCTAGCACAACTATCACTGCTAATGGAAACTTCGACTTGTAAATAGTTTTTTCTCTTTATTTTTGATTTATAAAAAATTTTAAAAAAGAAAATACAAAAATATAAAACCAACAAAAAGAAAATAAAACCAGAAAAACAAAATATAAATCAAAAAATACAAAAATACCAAAAGAATCTTCTCGACATAGTCTCTTGAATCGATAACATTTACAGTTCCTAGAAATGTTATTGATCATCGACCAGCGTGGAAATGAAGTTCGAGCGAGAGTTTATAAAATGCGTTCAATAACAATGGTCTCATTTCTAAAATTTTCTTAATGACTTATGTACATTTTCAGTGCGTAACTCGGTCCCGATGTAAAAGGGAAGTGTACGCCTTAGTGCGCTTACTCAAAAATAAAGGGGGGGGGGGGGGGGGGGGGGAAGTCTTCAATCATGTTTATTAAAAATCGTGATCACAAATTTTCCAAAAAGAACTTTCATGTAACATTGATCCTACAATATAATTTGTGGTCTTTTTCCCATAAAAATTGTATTTGTTTAAAATTGTGTGTTCAACAATCCTTCCTTCGAATAATTTCTGAGGGGAGCTTTTAAAAACAAACCTTTAATGTGTTGGTACTCTCTAAATGTCAATTTATGTATCAAACACATACTAGAAAATAAAATTGTGGAAACTTATAATGTCAATCATTAATATACATTGTTTCACTAAGGCATCTCACTCCGTCTCAACGTGTTTGTGGGGTCATACATTTTTTCAATCTAATGTCCCAAAGTTTTAATAAAATTTGGTATCCCACAGTATACTATTGAAGGGGAGCTGTTAGAATCCTGAATCAGCAATATCGTGTATAATTTTTTCTCCCCATGAAAATTTTCATGTTAAATTTTAATCAATTGTATGTATCAAATACTAAAGTGTTTTATTAATAAAAATAAGGGAGAAATGTGATTAAAATAGATATAGACAATGTATCTTAAAGACTCTAAGTGCAACCTCTTTCCTTCATGCGCTAAAACAATTTCGAATCTTCGGAGCACAGTGTAAGGGAGTATTTGAAAATAAAAATGCAGAAAATGGTTTATGGTTCGATCTCGTATACCCAACAACCTATTAATTTCACGCCGATTCTGAAGTCATAAGGTGGTTAGGGTTAGGTAAATCAAGTCCAACGATCCAAACCAAAAGAACCGAGAGGATCTACCAAAGGACACTCCATAGTTAAAAGAGCAGTCCTTGAGATTGATTGGAGAAAATGTGTATATAGGGAAAAATGCAGACTAAGATTGAGCTAACACTGGAACAATCACAACAAGGTGTTAGTAATGACGTCTTGGTAAGCATTGAAGGGGTTGAAGAATGAAAAAGAAATGTATGGATAAAGGGTGAAAAGAAAGAAGCCCTCCTTACACCTTAGGCAGAAACCGGGTCAATACATAATCTATCAAAATCACAAAGATGATTGTTGATATTGAAGACGACATCATGGACCCAGTGAGGCAAATTGGGGGGGCCCACAACCCGTCCCAGCCATTCCGGTTTCTCTCAAAAGAACCCACCTTGTCTCATTTGTCACGAGATACTACAACTTATCTATTGACATCTCACTCCGAGATTGTTGATATTGAATAGGTGGCAGTCTGCTCCAGCCTCCGATTACTAAAACTAAAAGTGCACAAATCGAGTCTAGAGCCAAGAAGAGATCAAATTATAAATCTCATTAGGACACAATGTCAAAAATACACTTGCTGAACACCATAAAGTTCACAATTTGAAACAAAAGACCTACCATTTATCCTTTAGATCTTGCCAGAACATCCGAGTGATACTTAAGTATTCACAGTGAAGATGGAAATCCTGCTTGAGCCAACATCAAACAACTACTATGGTAGGTTGACTTGCAAGATTCTATATGAATCAAGCTTGTGATAACTGGATATCAATTTTGTCCAGTTATATGAATTGACGACTTTATCAAAAGAAATAACTCTGATTCACTCTTATGACGTGTTGTTTGCGTTTGAGACGTTCAGGTAATGAAGAAACTACAAGCATGGTATATCTAATACATCTGTGTTAAAATCCTACCTTTGAGCTAGAACACCCTGTCAAGGAGATTCTTGGAATCTACCTGAACACAAGTATCAGTATCTATACTATACAACGGTACCGGAGGTTAATGCAACCGAAGTCAAGATGAATGACAAAGCCATATTCATCTTTTATTGCTAACTTGTCTTATTTCAGGTTTAGACACGGTGTTGCAGCCTCAATCCCCAGCGAAGTCCGATTCATAAACCATCTGCTCAGAACTCAAGCTTTCAAAGTCATTCATGATCAACGTCAAATAGTTTAATTCTAACTGCCCCACAAACCAAGAGCCTCAAAGTCAAATAAAGAATCATCATTGGGAGATTGTTAGGACTATAATCACATATTCAAACAAGAATGTAACAAGTATGAGCATGTTGGTCAAGAGCACAAGTTGATCAAGAAAGTCAAATCAAGATGATTCAAGTCAAGGAGATGATGCAAGATAACGATCTCAAGAACTCAAAGTCAAAACATAAAGGCTCAAAATCAAGATCACAAAGCATGAATGAACAAAGCCATTACAAACAAGACAAGACCAAAACAAGGCAAAGCATAAACGTCAAACGTCAATATCTTCAATGTCAGCATGGTACATAGGATGTGAAGAAAGAGACCTCAACATTGGGGAGATTGTACCTTAAAATATATTAAAGTCAATACAGAAGGTTATCGGTTCTAAGAAAGTCAAACTAGGTCTTGTAATATACTAGGCTATTAGACGGGTTTTCAAACGGGCTTGGTTTGTAATCTAATATTGTCCGTGTTGCGGGCTCAAAGCCCAAGAAAAGCCAAGCCCGGCCCAAGTTAGAAAGCCCATATGCCACTCATGGCTCAAGGGTATAAATAGAACCCTCTCCACACATGGAGAGGGTGTTGGTTACCATTTGCATAATTTGTGTGTGTGTGTAATCTTCCATCTCTAGTTTCTCCCTAATAAATCTTCCAACTTTTCTCTCTTCTCTTTTCTACTATTTTGCTTATTCGTATAGCTTATGTTGTGAAATGGATTAAGCTTTTGGGATAACATTATGCTTAGTGAGTAGTTTTATTAGTTCTTGTTAAGTGATATTGTGAATTGGGAATTAAGTGTGGTTTTGAAAAAGGTTTAGTTGATTAATAATTTTTCGGATTATTTAGATTTGTCATTTGGTTGTTTGAAGGGAAAAATCCAGAAAATAATCAAATGACACATCTAGTAATTAGTATATTTTTAAAAGATTTTTGTCAAAATAAACCAACGTTGTGAGATAATTATCTTTTCTAAGGAAATTAATTCGTTAATAAACCTTAATTCACACTTAAAGAACTTTTCACGTCACTTAGCAAGCATTTTCGTCTTATAAATCTTTTTAGATCATTTTTGCATAATTCTCGTAGTTTAATTAATTGGTATAATTCTAGTATTAATTCTAGTATAATTTTTAGAATATATATATATATATATATATATATATATATATATATATTCTAAAAGTAGTTTAAATTCTAAAACCAAAAATCCTAAAAGAAAATCAAGCATTTTACTTCAAACCATAAACGTGACTTTCAATTTAAATCTCAACGTGGATTACGACTCCAGAAGATTGATCATTGTTTGTCCTCAAGCAATTTTCAACATCTAACAGGAATTACAGATTATATTAATCGACACTTTCGTACATATTAGGGCATTCACGGATCAGCCAAGGACCATGCTCCAAAACCCCTTCCAAATGAGCCACATAGGAAAACTTAATGAAGATGAAAGCATGTTTGTCCCCCATAACTCGTGTAATACCATATTTCTTCCAAGAGTTTAATAAATAACGCTCCACAACCAGAAGCGCCACTTTCTTCCTAAAAAATATCCATATAAAGTAATTTTTAAACCTTGCATGCACTTCTAAAACCCGAAGACTTAGGATTTAGAACATTAACCAAGTTGGTATTATTCGATACCAGAGTACAAACGTTACCTTCTTGCTTACTGATTCTTCATGAAGAACGCTAGGCAAAACGAAGGTTTGTCTCATAGACATCTTAAGGGCATGTAAAGATTGGCAGGGTCATCCAAGTAAGTTTTCATTCTCTCAACACTCGATGCTAGCGTTGATATTGATGTAAAAGGACAATCAGCACACACGACAAAGATGGTCGTAAAACCTAGAATCTATGAAAAACCTTATACGTATAAGCGACTGAGTCCTTTTAAGCTAAAGTGAAACAGATGGAGTGACTAACATACAGGTGGAGGATAGAACAGTTGCGAATGTAAAGAAAATGTGGAACATCCTGACACAAACCATCAGGGAGGCAGCCAAGGAAACCTCAAGAGTGATTGCATGGATATCGAGAACACATATAGGTCATAGGGAATCACAGTGTCTTAGTAAAGAGGAACAAATCAAAGTTAAGGCGAAAGAAACTCGACTCAGAGAGCTTATCTCGATGAGAGGTGAAGACTAAGCGAACATAAATACAGCAGAAGAGATGTACAAAGAAGCCAAAAGATAAGAGAAAAAGGCGGTAGCCAAAGGGGAAGGAAAAACGTATGAAGACCTGTATAAGAAACTGGACTCTAAAGACGGAGAAAAAAACATAGTTACAGGGATAGTTGACGCATTTAGAGAAGGAAAAGGGATCTATAGATCAAATTTATCAAAGACGGGATGGAAGAAGCATTGTCTAAGAAGAATAAAAGGAAGATTATTTCTCTCATCCATCTTCAATAGTAAAGAACACTGCGCCAGTCAGGAGTGAAAGAGTATAGTGAGCGCGATGCAACAACCGAAGTTTTACATCGCCCTAAGCAAACGAGACCTAAATCGTTAAAAGTTTAGTATTAGGCAAGAATCGGGAGAAAAAAATTAATCGTTTCTCCCTAGGGAATAAGAAGCACGGTCGCGAATTGTATGTCAATAAGATCTAAGGGTTGAAAGAAGCGTATTTTTGTGTTTTTATGTTTTTTTAGAAAGCAAGTAAATTCAAATGTTGAGAGAGGTGGTTTTAACAAAACTAAACTATTCTAATTATGCCAAAAAAGTTAAATTGGTGGGAATTCGTATAGGTAAACAAACGTGCTCACTTAATCATGCACTACTCCCTAATTGATCTATCTAACCTATTGTTTTGTCACCCTCGTTAGTGTAATGTGAATAAGTATTCCCCTAATTCAATTACGAGTTAGTCAGAAACCATCTACGTGACCACCTAAGGTAAGGGCTCCTGAAAAGGAGCTTTCTCCTACCCACTAGTTAAATCACACGCATGAAATACTTATCTAATCATCTACCAAACGTGCGGCTTCATTTAATTAGTCACGTTTCATCTATGCAATTTTAATATCTTATAACTAGTTTTCTAACACACCGCTAACAAGAAACAAAAGTTGTGAAACTAGAATGGGTTGAAGATTTTTTTACCGTTTTAAATTAAACTTAGATTTATGACTTATGTAAACACAAAATATACACAAGTGTATAGGAAGCGATGCAATAAGTAAATAAGTAATCTAGGAAATATGAACAAGTAAAGATAAAAAGATCAAACCCGACTTACACAATTATTTATATGGTCGGGCTATAGAAGATCCTTGCGCCCGACTCCACTCCCCAAGTACCCAACATGCGAGTTTATCTTCACTATGTCAACAAGCTCTCTTTAGGCGGGAAAACCGTACACGTCCGCTTATACTTTTTCCAGTACTAACTAAATACTTGCGTTCCTCTGCTCAGATAGAACCAATCTAACATACTATGTTTTTTGAAGGCCTAAATACAACCTATCATACACAATGATGCACACAATAGCACAACACAAGAATACAAATGAGATGATATCAAAAACGAAATGAACACAACTAAACTATTAACACATGAAGCCTTGACGTCTTCTTGAGTGTTCTTACTAAGATGGAATGAGTTGAGTAACTTGTAATAGATTATGTAACAAGTATAAATGATCAAAGAATATAAAGATAAAAGATGTATAGAAAAATTTTGTCAAAATTGTTATAATATGAAATCTTAAGGTTGCTATTTATAGGCAAGCCTTTGAAATACATATGTTGTCCCAAACAGCTGGATGGTGCGACCCACGAATCCACCATCAGCTGGATCCGTGCCTTGTTACGATGGATCCGTCCGAGGAGCTGGGACAACATTTGTCATTTCATGATTAACCCCCAAATCTATACAAAATATTGTTTTGTACTTATTAACAGTAGTTTAATAGATTCTTCTAGAACAAAATATTTCTTATCACCAATAAGGAAAGATTTTTTAGATTGGGAAGATTTGGAAAGATTGTTTCCATTTATGGTTAATCTTATTTTGTCTTACATGATTAGTATAACTAGCTTATAATTAATCATGTTTTAACTTAAATCATTTGATTAGAAAAGGTTTATGCAAATGATAATATTTTTATTTGATCATTAACTATGTTTAATAATGCCATATTCATACCTTAAGTGATTTGTCGTCGTCAACTAAACTTTCGACTAAATAACTTGTTTACGTAAACTTTTACGTAGTATGACATTATATTTGTTATTATCAAAACATGAAGATCATTAAATATAAAAATCGTTTTTGCGCGAAGATGCTAAGGCGTGATGTAGTTTTTCTCTTTAGAACTTCATCGAGGTTTAATTATGGCTTTTTTTCGCTCCCATCAGCCTTAATAAACGTTTTATAATTGTAAATAAATAAAGTTTACTTGGTTTTTGCGATTCTTAGTTAAAATCCCTTTATAGATATTCCTTCTGGTGAAAGTAAGATACACATCGAGGTTCTGACAGTGTTGTGGAGAAATAGGCTACCGGGTCTTGTCGGTTAGGACGCCCGATGTCTCGGAAGTTAAAAGACCACATGACTCGAAATTTAGCTATAAAAAAATAATAAATAATAATAATGTGATAAACCGAAGCCGAAATATGACCACTGCATCTTGTCGGTTAGGACGCCCGATGTTGAAGTCGTTTAAAGGGTGAAGGTAACAATAATAATAATGTTTCCGAGACTGATTAAAGTTTGTTGCATATTGTCGGTTAGGATGCCCGATGTTGCAGCCTTCAAAAAGGTCGAGGAAATTTCTGAGGTCGAAATAAGACTATTGGCTCTGTCGGTTAGGACGCCCGATGTATCAGTTGTTTAAAGGACCGAAGGCTAATACTGTTGCGTTATAATAATAATAATAATAATAATAATAATAAAGCACAAATTCGACTTCGGGGTATTAAATAAAAGCCTCTAGTCTCTAGACTCGTATTTATGTTGAGTTGTTTCGGATGTCATGAAAAGGATACCCCTAAATCATGCAAATTCTAGACCTATGTGAGCATTATTTCTCACCATATCGTCTCTTTAGGAAAACATTTCAAACTAATTATGGTCTAAATCAGGCACCTTTATGATAATAAGGACATAATTTATTTGTCGCCAATATTAATAATAAAAATCCTTAGAGGATTTTTTTGGTAAAGGGTTTCCCCGGCAAATATATTAACCAAAAACTGTTAAAGTACAAATGGAATGTGGCTGAAATCCACATTAACCTCAAGCTACATACAGCTTGATAAACAAGTGTTTATGACATGCCATAAACACCAAAAATGAGCTAGTAAAATACAATAAACTAAAATAGACATAATCCAGATGAGAAACATATAATCAAACGAGCATCACTGCAAAACCCAGCAGCAACTGATAGGTGCAATTGAGATCCAAGTAAGGCTACCTCCATAAAAAACCTTTCCAAAGAAAACCCAGAGGAAAAAACCTTGGACAAGGCAAAAAGAGTACAACCCTCACCTGGTACTCCCATCATGGACAATACAATAGCTTGGAATCTTCCATTGGTCAAGAATAGCAATCGAGACTTGTAAGACATTTCGTGAACTTGAAAGTAACCAACTTCATCTATGTAAGAGAGAATATCGTCAACCATCTGACCCGGGGGTGGAAGTCTTCTTCTTGAACAATCTTACCATTCCTTTCCAGCTAAATGTATTATGATGTAGCAGCCAACAACGTTCCTAGATGGATTAATATGACGACTGGTTTAACCTTAGTTAAGGAATATTAAAGCAACAAACATCACCTAAGATAAGGCGGAATAGCGTCCATGCCGCAAAGAACACGAACCTTAGACCACACCTGCGAAAGAAAAAGAACAATCAAAGAACAAGTGATCATGAGAGTCAAGAACCAAATCACACAAGGGGCATTTTAGCAGGTTTAAGTCGATACTCGGACCGACATCCCATTGCCGCAGCCTATCTTGTGTCTTCAACTTTTGCTGAATAACCAACCACATATGATGGCATGGGGGGAATACATGAGTGTGACAGACAACATATCATACCAATTAAACTAATATCCGACTAGATCTAATTCGTATGCCAAACACTCGCCACGAAAATGGTCGCAAACACCTTCAATCACTATTCACGCCAATCGATATAACATCATCCATATCATCAAGTAACACAGGGACATGTAATTGAGCCAAAAAAGGAAATCATGATAGCCAATCAAGTGGCCATCTCTAAACACCATCAAAAATAAGGTTACTAACCGAGTTTTCAAGAGAAAAACCCGATCTCACAATATCCCGGTTAAAAAGCAAATCTTTAAGCGGGCCACATCTGTATCTATCACCAAACAGATGTAGATTTACCATTTTTAATCTTTATGCCAAATAAAAGGTTGATTGTGTGATTTAATTTGGAGAAGCTTAGTGCCATCCTAACTGGCATCACTCTACAAGGGCACATCCAAATAAACTAACGACCTTTATCTTATATGTATGAACCCAATTTAACCATGTAGAGACTGTTATGAGTGAAAATACTCCAAATATGGTAGCCATTAAAGCATATAAATCCTCTATTCTAGATATACCGAGGGGGCCCCACAACGATCGCGCACGCTTGCATGGCAACAGGAATTCCAAGCATTTTGGCTTTCCCTTTCTTCATCTCCCCTTGGCACCAAAGAAAACCACGCATAAGCTGTTCTAAATCATGCACAATACGAGAAGGGAGGATAAAAACAGAAGCCCAGTAAATATGCATGGAAGACAAAACAGTCAAATTATTCTTAGAGGCGGACTAGCAAGCAGATAAGACTTATTTCTCCAGTCATTTGACCTACTTTCAAGCTTTTCAACAAAGAATTTACAAGTCTCGGAATAAATAGTCTTGGAAGAAATATGAGGAGACTCCCAAATTACCTGACCGGCAATAACACCTTCAGCAAATCGGCATAGTGTTTAAGATAGATCGCTTTAATAGGCTATTACGGGACATTTTACAAAAGTAAGCAGTGCTCTTGGGAATGCTAGGAACAAGACCCGAAACCTGCTTAAATTCCTCGCAAAGATCAATAATGTCAGACACGAGTAGGATGACACGGGCAAAAATTCTATACGAGGATTTAGAAAAATTGGGAGCGAAAAAGTAGTTTGTAACATATTACAATTAACATTTATGAGTATTCTTATAGTGTTAGCATCTAATCTTATATTTAACTGTGATTTCGTTTTAAGCTAGTTTGGATATTGTGTATACGTCGAGGTTGGTCGTAAACTCCCGTCTAAAGCCTTTTAAATATTTTTTATTTAATTTTTACTTTAATTTTTATCTATTAATGAATAAGTGGTTAAAACGGGGGCGTTTTCAAAATAAATGATTTTTGAACCTTTTTAATAGACCTTTTCTGTTCTTGTTTGATTGTGAGGGGTCATAAGTTAGGAGGTGTTTTAATTATTTATTTCCGGGCGTGTTTTATAAATATTGCGTGTGAGACCAGCAATGGCTAAGTGTGGGGGAATTTGATGTGTTCATTTAAATACACATCATTTATACGTCGGGAATAACACATTATAAACGAACTATAATCGCTTTATGGAGTTGAATATCTTGCAATATGTGTGTTTTTGTTTTTATGTCTTACAGGTACAAAGAATTGAAAACGAAGCAAAAACGGTAACTTTCGGGTGACTTTCGAAGACGTTTTCACGTTTTTCGAGATTCAAACGAACCCAGAAAATTCCCACGATCATTCCATTGGATAGAGCATGAAATTTACGAGTTAGTGTACAGTTACTTGACCTCAAATTTCTTATTTGAACCCTTTCTGCCATATTTTCATAACCTGGGCCAATTTTAAAAAGGGAATAAAGGAATTTTTTATATAGTAATACTTACTCGCCGCCTTTTAGAGCTAGTTGGTTTCGTTTGGTTTGGTTAAAACTCTCAATCCACAAAGGTCTTGAGTTGAGATCATGCATGAGGGATTGTAGTGTTGCAAATTTTTTCGCTCTAGTTTGTTGTAGTCTATTATTGTATCTAGAAGTAGCTTATTTTGTATTATAGGCCTTATTGTAAAGTTGAATTTGTCAGCTTATTTTTGAGATTTATGTATCGAGATTGGTTATAGCTTATTGGAAATCATGGTTTGATTTTTATTGTGGCTTATTCGTTCGTTATTCTCTTCGCATGTGTGTTTATCAAATAAGCTATTCACGTAAGCTTATTTCCTCAGCTTATTCGTTTCAAAACTTCTTAAAATCTTTAAGATCGTCTCCTATAAGGCTCCTTCTAAAGCTATATTCGATTATCTTATATGTTTTCAAGGATTTACTTGTAAATAAGCTAGACTAAGCTCGGATCAAGCTTAGTTTTCATGTACTTATATTGCTTTATGTCTTAAAAGCTTTCTGTTTCTGATTTATTAAGTATATTAATTGCTTATTTGAATTCATTTGAGCTTATATTGTTTAGATCAAGTTTTCGTTTAGCTTATTTGCTTATTAGATTGATTGGAGCTTATTTTGCCTTGTTTTAGCATATAGATGTTTCTAATCGTTCTTATTATGGCTTATTTTGGTTTTGATTCAGATGCTAGTTATTAGAGTGCTTATTTCATTAGCTTATTGAATAATTAGTTGCGATTATTGCTTACTCGTGCTTATTTGGTATAAGTTGATCTCATGATTATCGTGACTTATTCTATAGACTTATTGAGTAAACTGGCTTATTTGTGTTAGCTTAATCGGCTTATTTTTGGTTTAATATTTGCTTATTTTTGCTTAATATCGTTGGGCTTTATCACTTCTGATTGGGCTTTCGTTTTGGCTTGCGATACTAGCATTCTGGGCCTAATATTTGCTGATTGTTCTGGGCTTGCGTCTAAAACTTCTATGGACTCATGATTTAATTGATTTTGGGCTTACATTATATATCTTGGGCTGCGAAGAATTAACAGATTTGAAATAAATTTGCATATTGAGATATTAATCTGTTTGTTATATAACTTTTTATGTTTTACTTTCGTTCTTTTTGTACGGTTTACTTCATGAGGCGTGTGCTTAGGGTTTAATTAGTAGATAGAATTTGATTATTTTCTTTAGATATTAAATCGGGTCGTGGGTTTCGTTTATTTGGCGTATTTCAATTCGGTCCCATTTTCTATCCTTTTTCAATTCATTAGTGTAGAATTATTAGAATAGAATGTTTAGCTTTGCTTATTTGATTCGTTTTGTGTCTAGCCTTAAATATATTAAGTCATACAGAATGTTTGTCAGGTCTAAGAAAGATCAAACTAGGTCCTTGTTATTGCCAATAGGCTTAGACCGGGTTCAACGGGCTTGGTTTGTAATCTAATTGTCCGTGTTTGAGGGCTCCACGCCCTGAAACAGCCAGCGGCCCACAAGTTAGAAAGCCCATATGCCACTCATGGCTCAAGGGTATAAATAAGTAAACCTTCCAACATGGAGAGGGTGTTGTGTGTCCATTTGCATAAATAATTTGGTGTGTGTGTAATCTTCGTTCTCTTAGTTTCTTCTCTAATAAAAATCTTCCAAATTTTCTGCTCTTCTCTTTTCTACTTTTTGCTTATTCGTATTGCTTATGTTGTTGAATTGGATTAGCTTATGGTAACATTTGGTATCATTCGCCACGGGTGGGTTTAGTGTTTGTATTTTTTTTTTGTGGTTTCGTTGTGATTTTATTCGTGTTTCTTGGTTTGGTGTTAAAAGCTTATTTTTTTTCTTTCTCTCGTCACTTTCTTTCTTTCTTTCTCTATTCGGCTTAACAAGTGGTTTAGTTTCGAATTAGTAAGGATCGAACTAGTGAGGATCGAACTAGAGTGAACCGAACGAGTGGTTTTTTCTTTTGGAGTCGAACTAGAGTGAACCGAACGAGTGAATTCAGTGGGAGATTCGCAACTAGATTTTCTTGAGGACGAACTAGAGTCTCTTTTGCTCAAGGGGATTCCGTACGACGCAAATCTACAAAGATCCGAACTAGATTTGGAATCGAACGAGTCTCTTTGCTCAAGGATAACGAACTATCTTATTCTTCATTCCGAACGAGCAAATCTACAAGATCGAACTAGTTAGGTTCGACACGAGTCTCTTTGCTCGCAAGGAGCGATAACGAGCAAATCTACAAGGATCGAACTAGATAGGACCGAACGAGTCTCTTTGCTCAAGGACCACTTTGCATTAAATTTCTTGTTCTTTCCGAACGGCTAAATCTACAAGGTACCGCGAACTAGATTGGACTCGAACGGGAAGTCTCTTTGCTCAAGGGATCTATCGAACGAGCATAAATCTACATTCGGCCTCCTCCCCTCCCCCTTCCGTACACTAGCAGAGGACCGAACAAGCAAATTTTATTTTTACGGTTTCTTCTTGATTTTGTAAAATCCCGCGAAAGATACAATTCTTTTCTCGGTTTAAATCAAAGATTTGTAAAATCCCGTGAACATTAATTGATTTCAATCCACAACAACAATCACTTTACCTACTTAAGATCGATATGCAATTCACAACATCACATGTCCCAAATACCAAATTCCATTTTGCAATACACAAACATCAAGTGTTCTTCAGAATGACAATAGGTTTCTTCGTGTTTCAATTTTTAACATTCAAGAGAAGACAACAAACTTTCTAAGAAGTTGATGCATGCCAGTCTTAAAGAAATCAGTCTCTATATAGTTTCTCTCAGGAAATCTTTACAAGACTATGGCACAATGCCCTATCTTCAAGAGATGTTCTCTCAGACTTTTGGATTTACTAGAACAAACATCTTACTAAAGTACTACCTTTCTAGGATCTTGAATTTGCAAAGAATTACTTTAAATCTAATCTCAAAACAAAGTTTGAAAATGATTTCAATTCAGAATTCGAAGAGCGTATGAGGAAATATACAAGATACAATGCTCAATCCTTCAATGATGCAATGATCTGTACCATAGATTCCATTCGGAAATACATGCTTGAGATAATTCTTCATCAACAACGGACTCTACATTTGTTGAAACAAAAGACGTTGATGCAGACACAAGAAGATCATTCACATCAAACACAAGCAGTGAATTCTGATTCATTGAAAGTTGATTTAGTTGTCAAACAAAACTCTTGTTCTAAGAAAGAAGACAGTAATTCAGAGACTGCATCAAGCAAATCAGCAAAGGAATGCAGCTTGAATTCTGAAACACAAGATGTTCATGCAATCAAATACAAGATGTCAAAAGCAAAAGAAAGATGCATGGCATATTTTCGATCTCTTCATTCACACCTTCAAGTTCTTTCAAAAGATGACTTAAAAGGCACTCGCATCGAACATGGATTCAAACGGGCATTCATGTCACTCTTTGGTAAGATGTTGATACTTTTCACAACGAACAATGGATACTAAGTAGATCATACTACAAAAAGCAACTTGACAATGATGAATATCAAGAGCATGGATCCATGACAGCCTTTTAGTGGTAAAACAAACCAGTTCAAAAGTTCATCTTCAAAGTTTACATTGGATTTGAAGTCAAAATGGAACACACATCGTACTTTGTTGTTATTACATGGGAATCGAGGTTCAAACCCTTCATGAGATACACTACTACAACACTTGGATAATTTAAATGTAATGGTCCGTTGCTGAAAGAAACTCATCAAGACAGTATGAAAGAAGGGTGAATAAAAGACAGATGCAGACGCAAGAGAGTAAGATTGATACGGGTAAAGCATTGGATGCTAATTTGGTTGACACAGAAAGCATTAGGACAGACTCAACAGTGCAAGATGACAACAGCAGGTCAGGGAAGAATACCAGATGCTGGCTGGGGGATGCAGGATATAGACTTCATATATGACGAAGAATGCCAAGGCTGAGGTACAATTGACTGCTGGGATGTAATATCTTTGCTAGTCGGACAACAGCATACTGAGCAACCTGAAATCATTAATGAAGGTAGGGTTGACCAGTATCCTGAAAAATGTCAAGTTAAAAGTCCTATGCTTGATTCATCACCTGATAACCAAACAACTAAATACTCAAAACAATCACTCGAGTCTGAGAATATTTTACTCAAAGGAGCAGTTGCCTAATGTTTCAATAAAGATTTTTCAAGATGAGAAAGCACATTGGCATTGCTCTCGACTACTGTTATATATCAAATCATATCTTTAAAATATCAGTGGCAACATGGTCAAATTTTGGAAACAAACAAGTAATAATAGCCAAGATTGAAAAAGGAAATTGATGTACTTGAAACAATGACATCAAATTTGAACTTAGTGTGGTACTATTACGTAAGGAAAATGAGACTTTGAAACGAGCTTACAAAGATTTGTTTTGTATTCGATTAAAATTACGAGATCTCAGGATACAAGAACAGACAACATCTTTGACTTGCCAATATATGCTGAATTAAAAAGCATCAGATTCAGGAAAAGAGATTTTTGCAATTGCTGCTTTAAAAAGACTTAAGGAAGTTAAAGGATAATAGTGTAGATACTAAGTTTGTACAAACATCAGTCTTGAGGAGGAAGACCGGTGTTACAATCAATTAAGAAACCATCAGTTGTTAGACAAACCGAATGCGTTTAAATTCGCAAAGGGGCTCAAATGTCAAACAAACGGTTTGCCTCCCAAGTTGTTGTGAATAAGGATTTGTCAAAACCAGATCATTTCAACATTATGTGCCTAAGAAAACAGAATCTGCCTTTGCAAAACCTGATCACGTTGATTGCATCTAGCTCATCTTAGGAATTAGTTCTAAGAAACTTGCCGAGAATTTAGTTCATTTGACATGGTTCATAATCTACTTATCTAGATGGAAGCTATGGAAAAGAACAAGAAGAAGAGATTAGGATCTCAAAGATAGTTGTGATGCCTTCTTGCTAGATTTCAAAGCATGCTGATGGGTAGCAAACCAAAACCTAGGAGCAACAATCAAACATCTAGTAGTTTGCCTGTATCTAAGAGTTACTCGCGTTACGGATATCGGCTGTGCCCAAAGCAGATCATCTTCTAAGAGTTCTGTTCTTTCTCCAAGATTCTAAAACAAGCTTTATTTGTTCTACTTCGTCATAAGTGGGTCTTTATGAAATCATGTATGCTTGTATAACAAAACGTCCTGATGGAAGTAAACTCAGTGCATAAGGTTCCATCCAATAAGACAACAAACAGAAAACAACCCGTTAGAGAAATAAGATGCCAAGAAAACCAGGAAAGACAAATCCTACAGGACATAGGTTTTTAATCAACAAAGTCTTCCGCTGTGCATGAGAAAACTACACTTGACACGCAGATCTTGTCTTAGGGGAAAACCGACGGGTAAAATTTTCAGGGACTGATAGGTCTTAGATGGGTTCCAACTGGAAAGTATATTCTACTCCTAGCACAACCAAGGTTGACAGTGAACCCCCAAATGGTTCAAATGCAGATATCACTAACCAATATGAAAGTGCGCAAACTCTTGATGTCAGTGCAGGTACTTCTAACTTAAGTGCAGGTACATCTTTCAATCCTAAAAAGGAAGAACTCAGAGTTTGGTTGCTGAAAAGACTGATATCTCATAAACCAGGGCTTCAAGGAATTCTAACCTAATGAACAAGAGTAATGACGTTTGAACACATCAGTTCAAGCCTCAAACCTCAATGTCAAATGACGTCTGTTCACAACAGTTCAGGCCTCAAACCTCAATGTCAAATGACGTCTGTTCACAACAGTTCAGGCCTCAAACCTCAATGTCAAATGACGTCTGTTCACAACAGTTCAGGCCTCAAACCTCAATGTCAAATGACGTTTGATCACAACAGATCAAGCCTCAAAACTCAATGTCAAATGACGTTTGAACAAAACGGTTCAAGCACGCACGACGTTTAGTGTCAACAGAAGTTACCAAGCAGCTGAGACAGTAACACGTCAAATAAAGCTGGATTTGCTATTCGGTCCTTTGTCGCGAATGATTTCAATGGAGAAAATTCAAGGTATTTTAAAGTCTGCCGCTAGTCTCTACTACTGATGCTCAAAATAATAAACGTTCAACAACAACCTGATTCAACTTCATCCACTTTAACTCTAGCTACATCTGTCACTGCTGATGGAAACTTCGACTTGTAAATATTTTTTTCTCTTTATTTTTGATTTATAAAAAATTTTAAAAGTAATATACAAAAATATAAACCTAACAAAAAAGAAAATAACACTAGAAAACAAAATAGTAAATCAGAAAATTTAAAAAAATACCACAATAGCTTCTCTTCGACATGTCTCTTGGAATCGATAATATAACATTTACGTTCCTAGAACATGTTGATTAAATCGACTATCGGGCGTGTAAAGAGTTCGAGCTGCGAGTTTAAAAATGCTTTCAAACATGTCATTTCTAAATTTTCTTAATGATTATTGTACATTTCTGTGCTAAACTCCGGTCCGAATGTAAAGGGAAGTGTACGCCTCAGTGCGCGTATCTAAAAATAGAATGGAAGTCTTCCAATAATCATGATTTTAAAATCGTTGAACGCAATTTTTCAAAAAGAACTTTTCAATGTTAAAAATTGTCTAACAATATAATTTGTGGTCTTTTTTCATAAAAATTGGTTATTTGTTAAATTGTACTGTGTTCAAACACCTCCTCTCGAATAATTTTCTCGGGGGGGAGCTTTTATAACAAAGCCCTTTTATGTGTTGGGTACATCTCATAAATGTAAATTGTATGTATACCAAACACATTCTATGAAAATACAATAAAGTGGTAACTTATAATGTCAATCTTTAATATACATTGTTCATAAGGCATCTCACTCCGTCTTCAACATTTGTGGTGTCATATCAATTTTTCATTCTAATGTCAAAGTTTTATAAATTTGTATCCCCCCATATACTGTTGATACGGGGAGATTGTTAGGATCTGAATTCATGCAATATCGTGGTATAATTTTTCTCCCCATGGAACTTTTCATGTCAAATTTTAATCAATTGGTATTTCAAATACTAAGTGTTTTATTATTTAAAATAAGGGGAGAAAATGTGATTAAAATATGATATAGACGAATGTGATCTTAATGTACTCTAAGTGCACTCTTTCCTTCATGGCCGCTAAACAATTTCGAATTCGGAAGCACATGTGTAGGGGGAGTATTTGAAAATAAAAATTGTCAAGGAAAATTGGTTTTATGGTTCGATCTCCTTTGACCAACAACTATATCACGCGATTTCTGATGTCATAAGGTGGTTAGGTTAGGTTATAAGGTCCGCGGATCCAACCAAGAAACGGAGGATTACCCAAGGGACACTCCATAGTTAAAAATAGCTACGTCCTTAGGTATGATTGGAGATGAATGTGAATAGGAAAAATTGCAGACTAAGATTGAGCTAACACTGGAACAATCACAACAAGGTGTTAGTAATGACGTCTTGGTAAGCATTGAACGGGTTGTAAGATTGAAAAAGAATGTTTTGGATAAAGGGTTGAAAGAAAGAACGCACTCATTACACTTAGGCAGATAGAAACAGGGTCAATATATAATCTATCAAAATCACAAAGATGATTGTTGATATTGAAGACGACATCATGGACCCAGTGATGCAAATGCACAACCCTTCCCAGCCATTCGAGTTTCTCTCAAAAGAAACTTGTCTCATTTGTCACGGAGATACACACGTTATCTATTGACATCTCACTCCGAGATTGTTGATATTGAATAGGTGGCAGTCTGCTCCAGCCTCCGATTACTAAAACCAAAGTGCACAAATCGAGTCTAGAGCAGAAGTAGAGATCAAATTATAAATCTCATTAGGACACAAATGTAAAAAATTACACTTGTGTACACCATTAAGTTCACAAAGTTGTAACTTGAGTACTACGCATTATCTTGAGATCTTGCCAAAACATTTAGCCGAGTGATACTTAAGTATTCACTGTGAAGAGATGAGAAATCCTGCTTGAGCCAACATCAAAACAAGACTCTTGGTAGAGTGACTTGCAAGGATTCGATATGTAATCATGCTTGTGATACTGGATATCAATTTTGGTCAGTAAATGAATTGTCGACTTAATCAGAAAGATTAATAACTATCTGATTCACTCGTACCGTGTTGTTTGCTTTGTGTACGTTCAGGTAATGACGAACTAGCAGCTATGGTAAATCTTAAAATCTGTGTTAGTAGATCCTACACTTTGAGCTAGTAAACCCTGGTCAAGGAGATTTCTTGAATCTAATGATCACAAGTATAGTATTCGTATACTATAACGGAAGTAACGGAGGTTAAGCAACCGGGAGGTCATGATGAATGACAAAGCCATATTCATCTTTTATTGTTAAATGTCCTTATTTCAGGTTTAGCGACGGTGATGAAATGTGATGCCTATTCCAGCGAAGTCGGATTCATTAAACCACATGCTCATTCTAGCTTTCAAAGTCATTCATTCAACTTTGTCAGAGATAGTTTATTCTAATCTTCCCTACTATCAAAGTGCCTTCAAAGTCAAATAAAGTATTCATCAATTGGGAGATTGTCTAGATTATAATCACATTGTCAAACTAGGAATGTAAAAGTTTTTATGTGCACGTTGGTCATAGAGCACAAAGTTGATCAAGGAAGTCAAATCAGATGATTCAAGTCAGGAGATGGATGCAAGATAACGATCTCAAGAACTCAAGTCAAAACATAATGGCTCAAAATTAAGATCACAGAGCATGAATGAACAAGCTATTACAAACAAGAAAGACCATAAACAAGGCAAAGCATTATAAACGTCAAAGTCATATCTTCAATGTCAATCAGTGGGTACAAGAGGAGTTTTTTTTTAGTTAATTTTAGTATTGTGTGAAGAAAGACGACCTCAACATTGGGGGAGGGAGGATTGCTTAGCCTATAAATATATTAAGTCAAAACAAGTATGGTTTTCGGTCTTAGAAAAGTCAAAATAGGTCTTGTATTATTAATAGGCTAGACGGGTTTCAAACGAGGCTTGCGTTTGTAATCTAATATTGTCCGTGTTGCGGCTCAAAGCCCATGAAGAGCCAAAAGCACGGCCCATGTTAGAAAAGGCCAATATGCCCACTCATGGTACAAGGGTATAAATTGAACCATCTCTACTCATGGAGAGGGTGTTGGTTACATTTGCATAATTTGTGTGTGTGTGTAATCTTCCATCTCTAGTTTCTCTCTAATAAATCTTCCAACTTTTCTCTCTTCTCTTTTCTACTATTTTGCTTATTGGTATAGCTTATGTTGTGAAATGGATTAAGCTTTTGGGATAAACATTTATGCTTAGTGAGTCGTTTTATTAGTTTCTTGTTAAGTGATATTGTGGAATTGGGGATATTAAAGTGTGGTTTTGAAAAAGGTTTTGTTGATTATATTTTTGGTATTATTTAGATTTGTCATATTGGTTGTTTGATGGGAATAAATCAAGAAAATAATCAAATGACAATCTAGTATTAGTATATTCTTAAAAGATTTTGTTCTGTCCAAAATAACACTCAACGTGTGAGATAATTATCTTTTAAGGAAATTAATTAAGTTAATAAACCTTAATATCAACGACTTAAGAAACTTTTCACGTCACTTAGCAAGCATTTTCGTCTTATAAATCTTTTTAGATCATTTTAGCATAATTCTCGTAGTTTAATTAATTGGTATAATTCTAGTATTTTATTTTTAGAATATAATATATTATATATATATATATATATATATATATATATATATTTTTATGGATATATATATTATATATATATATATTCTAAAAGTAGTTTAAATTCTAAAACCAAAAATCCTAAAAGAAAATCAAGCATTTTACTTCAAACCATAAACGTGACTTTCAATTTAAATCTCCAAAGTGGATACGGACTCGGAGAATTGATCATTGTTTGTCCTCAAGCAATTTTCACATCTAACAGGAATTACTATATTATATTAATCGACACGTTTCGTACGTATTAGGGACATTACGGATCAGCCAAGGACCATGCTCCAAAACCCCTTCCAAATGAGCCACATAGGAAAACTTAATGAAGATGAAAGCATGTTTGTCCCCCATAAATCGTGTAATACCATATTTCTTCCAAGAGTTTAATAATAACGCTCCACAACCAGAAGCGCCACTTTCTTCCTAAAAAATATCCATATAAAGTAATTTTTAAACCTTGCATGCACTTCTAAAACCGACGACTTAGGAAATTTAGAAGAAATGAACCAATGTGTTTATTATTCGTTTACAGATTACAAACGTTTAACCTTCTTCTTACTACGATTCTTCAATGTGCAAGAACGCTAGCAAACGAGGTTTTGTCTGCATTAGGACATCTTTTGGGCAATGTAAAGATCTGCTAGGGTCATTCCATGTGATGGTTTTCTTTCTCTCATCACAGACGGGCTAGCGTTGGATATTGAAGTAAGGACAAGCACACAGACAAAGATGGAGTTAAACTAGGAATCTTATGGAAAAAACACCTTTACGGAGAAGCGACTGGTCTTTTTGAGCTAAAGTAAACAGATGGAGTTACTCAAGGTGGAGGGATCTAGAACAGTTGGCGGAATGCAATAGAAAAAATGTGGAACATCCTGACACAAACCATCAGGGAGGCAGCCAAGGAAACCTCAAGAGTGATTGCATGGATATCGAGAACACATATAGGTCATAGGGAATCACAGTGTCTTAGTAAAGAGGAACAAATCAAAGTTAAGGCGAAAGAAACTCGACTCAGAGAGCTTATCTCGATGAGAGGTGAAGACTAAGCGAACATAAATACAGCAGAAGAGATGTACAAAGAAGCCAAAAGATAAGAGAAAAAGGCGGTAGCCAAAGGGGAAGGAAAAACGTATGAAGACCTGTATAAGAAACTGGACTCTAAAGACGGAGAAAAACATATTTACAGGATAGTTGAAGCCATATAGAGAAGGAAAATGGATCTAGATCAAATTTATCAAAGACGAGGATGGAAGAAGCATTGTCAAAGAAGAATATAGGAAGAGTATTTCGCTCCATCCAGCTTCAATAGTGTAAGACCTGCGTCCAGTCGATGAGTGTGAAGAGTATAGTGTATTGCGGCGGATTGCATACTCGGAGAGTGTTTGCCATCCTCCTAGGCAAGAGTACCTAATCGTTTAAAGTTTCTGAGTCTAGGCATGATTAGGGGGGATTGAATCGTTCTCTAGGGGAATATATGTGCAGGTCGAATTGTATGTCAATAAGATCTAAGGGTTGAAAGAAGCGTATTTTTGTGTTTTTATGTTTTTTAGAAAGCAAGTAAATTCAAATGTTGAGAGAGGTGGTTTTAACAAAACTAAACTATTCTAATTATGCCAAAAAAGTTAAATTGGTGGGAATTCGTATAGGTAAACAAACGTGCTCACTTAATCATGCACTACTCCCTAATTGATCTATCTAACCTATTGTTTTGTCACCCTCGTTAGTGTAATGTGAATAAGTATTCCCCTAATTCAATGTTACGGTTCAGAAATGCATCTTACGTGACCACCTTAAGTTAAGGGCTACTGAAAATGATTCTGCCTTATCACAATAGTTAAAATCACGCGCATTATATACTTATACTAATTTTATTTACCAAACAGCATTAATTTAATTGTAGTCAACGTTTCTTCGTATGCAATTTTAATATCTTATAACTAGTTTTCTAACACACCGCTAACAAGAAACAAAAGTGTGGAAACTAGAAGGGGGTTGAATAGTTTTTACCGTTTTAATTAAAACTTAGATTATCGACTTATGTAAACTCAAGAGATATACACATAGTGTTTTATGATAGCGATGCAATAAGTAAATAAGTAATCTATGAAATTATGAACAAGTAATATAAGAAAGATCAAACCGGACGGGGGACACAATTATTTATAGTGGTTCGGCTATGGAAGGCCTCTTTTCGCCTTATACTCACTCCCATGTAGCCAAACTTGAGAGGTTATCTTCAACTATGTAACTAAGCTCTCTTTAGGCAGGAGGATAACCGTACTCGTAGCTTTACACTTTTTCCTAGGTACTAAGCTCAGTAATGTGTTCTGCTTCGAGATAGAACAAATCTAACATCGCTATGTATTTGAGGCCTAATAACAACTATCATAAAAATAGTGATGCACACAATACACTACACTAAGATATACAAGATGAAGATGATTTTCACTAACGTAATGACACAACTAAAAACTATTAACACTTGAAGCTGACGTCTTCTTGAGTGTTCTTACTAAAGAGTGGAATGTATGTTGATAACTTGTAATAGATTATGTACAAGTATATTGATTAAAAGAATATAAAAGATAAAAGATGTATATGAAAAATATTTGTCAAGAGTTGTTTAAAATGAAAGCTTAAGGTTACTATTTATAGGCAAACCTTTGAAATTTAAATCTGTAGCAGACAACTGGTCCCTGCGACCCAGGGATCCACCATTGCCTGGATCCGTCCCTTGTATTTGGTGGATCCACGGGTGGAGCTGGGACAAAATTTGTCATTTTGTGATTAACCCCAAATCTATACAAAATATTATTTTGTACTTAATAAAACTAGTTTATTAGATTCTTCTAGAACAAAATATTTCTTATCACCAATAAGGAAAGATTTTCTAAAATTGGGAAGATTTGAAAAGATTTGGAAAGATTATTTCCACTTATGGTTAATCTTATTTTGTCTTACATGATTAATATACTAAGGCTTTTTATGTTATCACGATGGTTAATTAAATCATTTGATTAGAAAGGGTTTATGCAACATGATAACTTTTTCTTCTGTGATCAATTACTACTATGTTGATAATGCCATTATTCTTACCTTAACTGTTTGTCGTCGTCAGTAAACTTTCGATAAATAACTTGTTTACGTAAATTTTTACGTAGTATGACATTATATTTGTTATTATCAAAACATGAAGATCATTAAATATAAATATCGTTTTTGTGCGCATATTTGTATTAACAATCTCCCCCTTTTTGATGATGACAAAATATAAACTCATGCTTATTAAAAGTTACTAAATAAGTATTTAGTAGATGAGTTTACATATCTTCCCCCCTTTTTGTCGAAGCAAAAAGTGTTGTGGAGGCGGTCCTTGCAAGTCTTGTTTTTTACGAATGCTAAGTCACTTTGTTACGAATGCAAAGTAAAAAATAACGACTAAGTTGCAAGTGCTCCCCCTTGCTTTGGGCACCAAGGAATCGAGCTATGGATGCGTGCTACAAAACAAAGTTAGTAGACAAGCAAATATATATATGACATCCACATATGCACACATATACATTTTAACACAACGCAAATTAGGTAGAAAGCAATTATATATATTGATGTATATTATATATATTAGGTTATATATATTATATGATATATATAGATGATATATATTTATAATATAATTATATATAGTAATATTTATATATATAACATCCCATCATTTTTTTTGGGTAAAAAGGATACAATCAGTCCTCGTTAAATAATTTACAGCTCTAAAAGTAAAAAGACGGTTCAGTACAATGGAATGTGGCTAAGGTACCACATTAACCTCAAGCAAACGCTTGAACAACCACTAACTATACTCGGGACATACCCCAAGATTCGCTATAAGGGATAATGTTAAATCCATTATAAGGGATAAAACATAAAATTTGGCGTTAAAGCCATTACACAATAATCTTAAACTACAAAAAGAAAACAATTAAAGATCCTAATTTTGGGATAAATGTCATTTTCCCATATAATCCGAGGGGTGAGGTGAGATTGCTATGCGTAAAGTAAGGTGGGTGTGATGAAGAGCCGAGGTGGTGTTGAATGTATGAGAACATATAGCTGACACGGTTTTGGAGCATTTGGATTTCATGCCTTGTGGTGCTACAACATTGACAAAACATGTTGTGGAGGTGAGGCATGTCGTTTGGATGAACAAAATCTAAGATGTTTGGAGGATTGGGAAAATCTTGATTTCCAAGATTTAGTGGTGGATGGTGAATGTTTTCAAGTGGGGGTACATTGTTGTGGAAGAGAGGTGTGTTATTGTTAATGTTAACAAACAATGGTTGGGTTGATGGTAGTGGTTCAAATCCGAGTGGTGGATTTGGAAAACCGGGAGGTGGTTGTGAAATATGTGGTGGTGGAGATGGATTAGAAGGGCCCGGTGGCCAATTATCCATGGTTTGAGCATAGGGGTCATTTAGTGATATTTGTAGTGGAGGAAGTTCTTGAGGTTCTTGTTTTATCGGAATGGAAAAACGAAGTTTAGGTGGAGGTGCAACGTGAGTTGGTGTCGGAGACTCACTTGGTGATGATGATGAGGTGTAGTGTGTACTCTTGCTAGAGATGGATTTTGATGGAGCTTGTGGTGGTGAGAGGGATTTCTTTCTAGGAGGTGGTGAAAGAGTTCTCTTATTTGGTTGTTCCTCACTTGAGGATGTGAGATTAACATAGTTTGGATACTTGACACTCATTCTTTGCAGTTTTTCTTTTGAAGTTTAGTGAATTTGTTTTGGATGAACTAGTCATGGTGGTGAACTAGTAAGGTTGTATAAGAGAAATGTGGAGAAGGTGTGAAGAAAATGGTGTTTGAGGATGATGATTATAAGGTGAAAGTGGTGAAGTGGATTGTATAATGGTCCTTGGATTATATGGAGAACATGTTATATCCTAAGGTTTAAGATCCCACATAGTATCATATAGCATGGTTATAAGATAAAGTAGAAAAAGTTAAAAATCAAGAAAATTTAAATTTTGGCGCCTGGACTGGTGAGCCACACATCTACTAAAACAACGTACGGATCTACCATATGGTGGATCCGTGGGTCACAGGTTTCAACAAAAACGATCAGAACATCATTTTGCACCCAAAACTCAAAACAAATTATCATGCAAACATCATTATCTTCTACCAAATCATTAATACGATAACCAAATCCATAAAACATAAAGTGGGTACGAAGTTTCAACATACATAGATCAAAGCTTTCAATTCATGAATATCTTAATATGGAATCCATAATTAAAGATGCAAATTACCACATACCATCAAAACACATAGGCATAACACAAGCATGCTCATTTTTGTTTCTCCAAGTACTTGGTGATGGTGCCAACATAGCGGTTCAAGCATTTAAACATTCCTCTCTTCTCACGTTGGGGTTTGGTTAGATCCTCACTATCGGATAGTTCATCATAGAACTCGAGAAAAGATGGTGCTTCATTATCATTGGACGATGAAGAGGAAGAGGAGAATACCGAGGAAGAGACAATCTTCTTTCCCTTTTCCTTGCTAGGATTCCTTGAAATGTCTAGAGGATCCATGACATGTTCATGGAATGTGAACCTTGCAAGTGGGACAATGGCTTGAGGGTTTGTTTGGAGAATGTGAGTGTAAAGACAAGTCAAAAGCATGGCAAATGGCATGGGACCATCTTGCTTGTTTTTGACATCCTCCATTCGATAAATAAGCATCGAAGTGAAGTTAAACTTTCTTTTGATGGTTAAATAGTAAAGCATGTATGCAGTACATGCGTAGGGATGGCAACAGGCGAGAAAAAACCCATAACCCATGGGTACCCGCACATAAATGGGTGGGTAATCCTGTTATTTTTCACCCATGGGTGGGTTGTTGGTGAGAATTTATACCCATTGGTAGGTGGCGGGCGGGTGACGGGTAATGCATACCCATCATGGGTGTACCCATTTAAGAAACCAACGAGTGTACCCGCCTAAATACCCACGGGTGTACCCCTAAACTCATTTGTGTTAAAATAAAATTTATTATACTACTTAAATATTTGTGAGGTTGTTGGTATAGATTTAATAACTACCAACATTTCTAGACTACACAGTAAACTAACAGTTTTTTTGAGTTACAAGACTAAAAGATGAATATGAAAAATCAAACTTTCAAAGATATGTACATGATATATCTCAGTGCATTATGTGATTTGGTGTAATGATGATTAATTTTTCTAGTTTCAGACATGTCATTAGTATTTTGTGAACTTGGTATTTAGAAAATTGATATGATGTCTTATTACCTAGTTTCATAGTTAGTTTACATATCATGGTTTTATGATTTTGTTCCATTTCACAAACCCACGGGTTTACCCATGGGCGATGGGTACCCACGGGCATGGGTATGGGTAAAAAGTTGTACCCATTGGTGGGTGGCGGGTGAGAAAAAAATCACGGGTTTGGGTGATGGGTTTGATGAACCCATACCCATTACCCACGGGTGCCATCCCTATACATGCGTTTACTTTATTTCTCTTGCCAAGGGAGCAAAAGAAATTTTCCCTAAATAAAAGTTTCCATCCTTTCAACTCAAGAAGAATGTCGTCAAGGTAGAGTTTGTTGGAGTCTCTTAGAAGTTGAGTTTGAGTGGTTCTAGGAGTAATGATGGTCTTTTTGACGAGGTCATATTTATGGCCAAAGAAATTGCTATTGGGATGATCATCAAGAGAATTTAGTGACCATTTGCTTGTGTAGAAGGTTTCTAGAGCATATGGAGTTTGAAGGATTCGAGAGAGTTGAGATGAAGTTAGCTTAAATCCTAATTGACCAAGCTTGAATTCAATGTGTAGAAACTAGAAGGGGGGTTGAATAGTTTACAGGTTCGTTTTGGTTTTAAAAACTTTGCTTTCAAAATACTTAGATTCGAGTAGTATGTTTAAACCAACCAATGATATGAATCAACCAAAATAAATATCTAAACTAATAGTAAATAACAATCACAATAATATAAAGAGATGAGAGAAGGAACAATCAAATCGAGACACCAAGATTTATAGTGGTTCGGCTACGAAGCTCTTCTTTGCCCTACTCCACTCCCCGAGTATCCTACTCAAGATTTCACTATGTCAACAAGCTCCCTTCATGCAGAGAAAACCGTTTACACGTCGCTTATGTTATTTTCCGACACTAAGCTAAATGTCGAGTCCTAATCTTAGCTAGAACCAATCTACCACTTCACAATCAATACACGATCACTAGATCTACACTATCAGATTTACACAATATCTGAATAACACAAATACACAAGATAATTACAATAGAGATTTGATACTTAGAAGAAAGGAAAAGAGACCACTAATCAACACTTTGTTTCTTGACGAATACGAGTGTTCTTCTCTTGCACTTGAATGAGAGGGAAGAGATTAGAAGAAGAGATTAAATGAAGAGATTAGATCACTTAAAACAAGATCAAAAGATGTAGTGATCAAGATTTTTAGTGAGAGAAAGAAGGATTTTAGAGAGAGAAAGAAGTGTGAGAAAATTCATGCAAAGAGGTCTAATTTTCAGCAAGGGATGAAGCAGTATTTATAGGCAGGAAAATCCAACGGTCGCTGGCGGCGGTCCTAGCGGTCCTAGATATATAAGGGGGGCGTCAGGCCTATAAGGGGGCCACCAGTAGACCCCGCTCCCTTTTTTGTCTTTTTGTGGGGAAGGTTGTATCTGGTATGGAACCTTCTATTTTGGGGGGAAAATTTGAATTTCAAATTTTAAGTTTTTAATAAAAAATTTCTTTTAATTAGAAAATATTTTGTATAATTAATTTTATGAAATTCTTTTGTAAAAATGTAATGGAAAAGAGAAACATATTTTCTTGATCACTAATCATGCTTAATGATTTGTTTGTTCATACCTTAAGTGATTACTAATCTTAGAAATGGAATTTTACGATTAATAATTTGTAAACGTTTAATTTTATCGTAAACGTTTTTACATATTGTTATTATCAAAACGTTAAGAGGTTGACAAAATATAAATAACGTTTTTAGATATTATTTGTATTAACAATCTTCCCCTTTTTGATGATGAGTAAATATAAACTCATTTTGTATAAAATAATTAGTTACACATTATTAATGAGTTTTGTTCCATTTCTCCCCCTTTTTGTCGAATTCAAAAAGGACGATCGTCGAGTAGTTGTAGGAAGAAAGAAATTGACGATATCAAGACTCCCCCTTGATCTATGCTCCCCCTTGTTCAGGGCACCAAGGGATCGATCTTACAAAAAATTGTTTGCTACAAAACAAAGTTAGAGATACAAGTGCAAGACAAATATCTTTTAAGCACCACATTAGATTTAAGTCACCCAGATATATTAGGGGGCCGCCCTATGTTTATGGGGGCTGTTCTCTGAAGGCAGGGAAATTTTCTAGTTTTTTCTGCTTTTCTACATATCCTATAAAGATTGCTATTTTCCCTTTTTGCAATCAATTCTATTTCATCATGAATCATCTAAAGCTTAACAATTAAATTCATAAGGCTAACCATTCAGTATTTAAGTAAAGAAACACATATGCATTTTGACTAATAGATACACATACATATCATCATAGAGGTAATTGTAGTGTATCAAGTATCATGAAAACATGTGTTTAGGATGATAAAATCGAAAGATCGTCCAAGGCAAGTTATATTACCCGTAATACACGCTAAGTTACCACTAGATAATATATGTTTAAGTACTAAAGCATCATGAAGTAGTAAGTAATATATGTAATAATATCATAAAGCACATCTCCATGTAGTTCACTTCTTGATATTTCTCTATAAATTTCTAAGGCCTTTCCTGATTGACCTTAATCCACCACGGTGCTCGTCTCAAATCTAAACTTGACGGTTGATGATTTTGGTTTAACAGGTGTAGAAGGGTTCTAAGTGAGGGTCAATGTTAGGTGGGTTTTGAAAAACTTAAGGAACTTGATTGGTTAGCGAATTGACATAACGAATGGGGGAAGGAGTGCTTGCACGCGAGGTCCCTTCGCTATTTCCATCATCATCATCATCGTTAAGATGAGAAGAGGATGGTTGGTCAAAAGCGGAAGAAGAAGAAGTGGAGTGACGACCTCTTCTCGTGCCACGATCCTTTCTAGGCTTTCGCTTTTGTTGAGCGGCAAGAGGATTCATGACACGATCGTACAAGACATAAGACTCATTGTGCAATTCACGATTTTCATTCATGATGACTTTAAAAAAACGGGTCAATAACATACCATAGGGTAAGATCAACCGCTTTTGTTTAGTGACCCACTCTATTCGTTTTGCTATAAAATAGGCAAGGTTGAACTTTTCAGAGTGTACGACACAATAGAGCATGTAACAAAGACACGCGGGAATATGATCCTGATTAACCCCTAGACAAAAAACATTTTCCTGAATAATCTCTTCCAAAGGTTTCAGAGTTGGCTCAATCTCACGAGTTAGAACTTGATATTCAAGAACATCAATTACTTCCTCATGACGTATGCGACAGACTTGACCTTCTCTATCTATTCGAATAGACGAAATGATGTCATCAGGAGAAGGAAGGTTGGTTTGATATGGACCGTCCGTAGGGACACCATATGCCAACTCGTCAAGTGACTATTTGCAGTAAAGACGCAGGCACCCTCGCAAGGTATGTCAAGAATTTGAACAAATTCTTCAAGTGAGTAAGAAAATAATTTATTTTGGATCACAAATTCGATGAACATTTCACCTTCATCGGAATAATTTATTTGATATTGACTATAAAACTCAATAATGAACCGAGGACAGATTTGGTCATTAATCTCAAGGAGACACTCAAACTCGACAAAGCTGAACATAGACCGAACATAATTTAGATCCGCAAAATTTTCAAAAACCACTCGACCCTCATGAATGCAGAATCACATTTTATTACCGTTTACTTGTAATTTGTTATGCACATTGTTTCTAGTGTGCACCTAAATGTGATATATGTGGAGTAACGATTAACTCGACCTAAAAATTAAAATCTTAAGAGTTAATCCAAACGCTCCTCAATTTAATTTTGCTCATCCAAACATGTCAAAAAATACATATGAATTATGCATCTCGACCTTTGTTCATGAGATCATTATGCATGTGTTTGAAAACGTTTTTAAGTTGTATTGACAATGCATAACCACAATTTCATTATGTTCCTAACGTGAGTAATTTGAAAATAAAATTGGGGTTTTGGTTCGAAATCAATTTTTCAACAAATTCACTAATGTATGCAAATCCTATGTCTACGGGAAGCATATTAGTTATACATTGTATCCTAGTAGTCTTAATTGTACAAAATTGAAAGAAAAATAAAAAATCCCCAATTTTAATTTTTGTGTTAATCATGAACCCTAGACTCAAATTAAAAGAAAATGGATGAAATGACTTACAATTGTTGATCTTTAAGATGTTGTGAATGATTTTAGGTGTTGATTTTATCTTCAATTTGTGTTTTAATGGGTGATTTAGAGTTTTTGGGTGGTTTGAGTCGTGTTCGTCACTTGCAGATATGAAAGGGGGTGTTTGTTTTTGTGTTTTGAAAATTTTTAGTTAAGTGTTCAAGTTTTGGAGTCTGCTGATGGCGGTCCCATAACGTCTGGCGGTCCTAAATATATTGGGGGGCCGCCTATGGTATGGGGCCGCCCTTAGTGAAGGGTTTTGGACTCAGTTTTTGACGAAAATTTTTCGAAGAGGAGTGACATTTTGTGAAGATCGTTTAAGCCTATCTAGGATATATTTTACAAATATAATTGATACGAATTAGCACAGCGGAATTAATCAAAGAACAAAATGATATTAAACAAGGTTTTATCATTAAACGTTTCACCAAGCCCCAAATCTATATGATCAGTATAGATCGTGTTACCACCTGTAACAAGGATCAAGTTACCTTGATCTTGAGGCTACACACACCAACTGGACGTCTACATTGATCCAGTGTACACACACATATCCAGACGACGCCTCTTTTAGAGACACTTTGCTGTCACTAAACTGTCACAAAACTGCATTCTCCTTGACAATAGCAACGAGCAATATTAACAACCCTGCTAGCAGTATTAACTGCCTTGAACGAGCAGTACTAAGTAATATAACAAAGAATAAACCTGCTGTTGACGCCATCTTGTACTCCAAGCTGCTAATACAATCTTCTTTCCTTCTTTTCTTCTAAGCTCGTCACCAAAACCTTGTAGACCCTAAATCAAGAGCCACATGGCTCTGATACCAATTGTCAAAGATGTTTGAAGCTCAGATTGTTTAGATCTTATATCTAGGATTAACAATAACATTGAACA
>BQNB010060883.1:0-36733 GCA_026074375.1 Tanacetum coccineum
ATATATATATATATATATATATATATATATATATATATATATATATATATAGTCTAAAAAAGGTTCAAAATGGATACACAGTATGGTAGTGGACATATGGATATGTAGCAAAATCTAACACAACACAGTATACGGTCACGAAATTGTAGTGGACATATAGAGGATTTCGCTTGTTTTACAAACTAATGAACCATGGATGGAACTATTAAGGGGCAGGGGGGGGTCCCAAAATTTGTGGCAACTAGTGTAAATATTATACTCGCTTGTTTTAACATTATAATCTCCATTTTCATTTTGTGGCAACTAATGTAAATATTATACTCCCATGTTCCAAAATTATAGTCCTAATATTCATTTCGGATGTCTCAAAATTATAGTCCTCATATTCGTTTTATTATATACGAGTTTATCTTTCTATAGTACATTAGTTACGAACAATTTATAATTACAAAAATGTTCATCTAAACTTCGACAAATTTCGTCACTGTAATGAACTGTTAAGTTTTAGCTCGTCAGAGTATACATATAGAGGTGTCTCTTTGTGTTTTTAGCCTACTTATATAAGATTAATAAGCTAGATTTATTCAGAATTGGATATCATAGTTCAAAATGCATATTATTCTCTTTGCAGAACGAACATGGTCATCACATAGAGGCATGCAAAGGCAACTGGTGAATGGCCATGGTTAGTTACTTGTAATATCTCAAAACTATTATTTAACCGAACTCATGTGATTATATATAACAGGTTTTAGATAATCATCACCCCGTTATACATTTCAAACATGACGCCACCACATATTTTAAATTAACATTCATGTACAAACACAGACATGCACACATATGTATAAATGTATATACATGTAGGAAAAAGATCCTCTAAAGTTCATAAAGTTCCCTCACATAGATAATACCAGGGCCTACTGCAGTAGTGGCCGGGGTAGTGGCAGGGGTGGTGGCGTAGGGGCGGTGGCTGGTGGTGGGGGTGGTGGTGACCGGGGTGGCGGTGGGGGTGGTGGTGACCGCGGTGCCGCTGCCACCACCCGCCTAGCGACCACCATCGCGGCCACCACCCGCCCCGCAACCACCATCGCGATAGTGACCGCGAGGCGGGTGGTGTCCGCGGTGGTGGCCGGGCTGGTGGTGGTATGGGTGCGTGGGGGTATGGTGTGGTGGTGGTTGCGGTGGTGGACGCCTGGTGGGTGGTGGTCGGGCTGTGGTGTAGTGGTGGCGTGGGGGTGAGGTGGTGTGGTGCGGTTGGTGGAACGCCGGGGGGTGGGTGGATTGGGTTGGTCAGCGTCACCATCGCGGTGCCGCTGCCACCGTACCCGCCCCTCGACCATCGCAAACCACCACCTGCCCCGCAACCGACCATCGGATGGTGGTGGTAGTGGGCGTGGTGGTGAAGGTGGAGGTGGTGGGTGGTGGGTGGTGGCGTGGGGGCGGCTGGTGGCGTGTTGTGGCCGCGGTGGTGGTCGCGGGGCGGGTGGTCGCTGGGTGGCCGGGGTGGGGGTGGTAGTGGTGGCGAGGGGAGGGGGAGATGGTGGTGGTGGGGTGGTGGTGGCTGCGGGGCGGGTTGTGACCGCGGATGGTAGCCGCGACACCTGGCTGTGGTGGCGTGGTGGTGGCCGCGCCGTGGGTGGTGGCGTGGGGGCGGGTGGTGGCGTGTTGTGGCCGCGATGATGGTCACGGGGCGGGCGGCACCGTGATTGTGGCTGTGGGTGGTGGCCGCGGGTGGTGGTGATGTTGGGGGTGGTGGTGGCCGCAAGCACCACCGGGTGGCCGGTGGTGGGGGTGTTGGTGGTGGGGTTGGACTTGTTTAATTATTGCTTGTGGTGGTGGGGTTCCCGCGATGTTGGCGGAGTGGTTGCGCGCAGAGGGTGGTGGCGTGGTGGAGGTGGTGGTGGCGTGGCGTGTGGTGGCCGTGGGTGGTGGCGTGGTGGTGGTGGCGTGGGGGGTGGCGTGGGGTGGTGGCGTGGTGGTGGCGGCGTGGGGGGTGGCGGCGTGGGGGGTGGCCGTGGGGTGTGGTGGTGGTGGTAAGTGATGGTGGGTGTGGTGTTGTGGAAGGGGTGGGTGGGTGGTGGTGGTGATGAATGTGTGTGTGGGTGGGTTGGTGTGGGGGTGGTGGTGGCATGGGGGTGGTGGTTAGATGTATAAAAATAAAAAAAAGTATACCACCACCACCACCCCACACCACCTGCGGCCACCACCCACCACCACCCGCCCCCACACCACCCGCGGCCATGACCACCACCACCACCACCCCCACCACCACCACCGCGGCCACCACCCGCCACCACCCGCAGCCACCACCGCGGCCACGGCCACCACCACCCCACCTTTCAAATCAAACTTTTACTATTTCACCATTTACATTAATTATACTTGAGATCAGTTCATGGCCCCTTGAGTGTGTTGCATAATAACTCAAATGCAATAAGACTTTGTGTTATTACGGTTTTGCTATTTAGCTTATAAACTTTTTTTTATACATCGTTTGGGAAGACTGACTCTCCGTTTCTCGTCTCATATCTTTTAAGTACTTAATTTAAGAAACACCCCCTTAACATATCTTCTAAGTACTAGTTTTAGATCTAGGGAGAATTTTTTTTAGTTTAATTTGTTCCCCAAACTTGATATGTTAAGGGGGGGTGTTTCTTAAATTTAGTTTGGTATCCAACACACACAATTGAAAGTGGATCCGCCACCATTTCAGTTTGCTTATTATCTAGAAATAATTGCAGTGCCCGAACCGTGTATTAAATGTATATGATATGGGCAAATAGGGTCTGCTGCACGATAAAAAGGAAAGTTCAGACATTGCAAACAGAAACGAAGTCTTTGTCGGCTCTGCTGACCCTTTTGCAGGTTTGTTTATCCTCATACAATGCTAATTGGGTCAAGCTCGAATGATATAATTACCTCTTTGTGAACCTTATTTGAGAGACTTCTGTTCTAGTCTCATTTACAGAGAGATGTACATGGTTTGACAGCTGAAAACAACGAGCTGAAATTGCGTTTGCAAACTATGGAGCAACAGGGTTACATGCAACATTGTAAGTTGTTTACTAAACGGATGAATTACTGCCCTCTCTATTATGGTTTCTTAACGGACCTAGGGCCAACCTTCTTTCATGGTCACACTATTAGTTAAATAATGAAATAACTTCATGATGAAAATATAGTAAGAATAAGGACTTACCCTTATAGCTCTTAAGTGACGATTTTAGGCTTAAAGTTCAATATATTGCAACACGAAATGCATTTGAAGGCGTTATAAACAAAAAAGTATGACAAAACATGGATTAACTATTAACAAAATAATCATATTATTTGCAGATATTTTCTTGTTAGAATCTGCAAGAAATTTTAAGGGGGTGTTAAAAGGGTACCAGGTCAAAATGGGTTGGGTTAGGTGACGGGTCAAAACGGTCCGAGTTAGGCTGGGTAACGGGTCAAAATGGCACACGTTGGCTAGGTGACGGGTCAAAGTGGGCTGGGATAAAAGTTTTATCAATATAATTTAGGCTCGTTTAACCCATTTCCATATTAGCAAAAAATGCTTTACCGGTTTGACCAGTCGAGATAAAAACATAGCTTGAATCCAGCCATTCTTAAGTAAATGGTAATACTTTTCGCCTCTTGTGAACTCACTGAACTGATACATCTCTATTTTGTGTGTTGTACATAGCTTTAAATGAAGCACTAAGGAAGGAAATGCAACATCTAAAAGTAGTAACAGATCAAAATCTCACAAATGGTGTACCAATGGTCGAATTCCGTTCATCATTTGGGCCACACCACTAGTTTCATCGTAACAACCAAGCCGTGCAAACAATGCTAACGCCTTAGCAGATTCAGCAACTCCAGGTTTAGTCCCGAAACCAGCAACATCATCACCATGCCTTTCAACAATCACAACTCCAACAATTTGCTAGAAATATAAATATATATCAAATCTTTCTTAAGTGAGGTTGGTTAACATAATTTTTTATCAAACATTAGCACTTTCACCAACTCTTCAAAATGTTTGTTCTTCGTTTCTCAAGGGTTTTAGTTTCATCATCCTCTTGTTGCACTTATGGGTTTTACTTTTGCAGAAATATTTCACTACTTGCTGGATGCAATCCCAAACATTGTTACAAACCCAAACATTTGTAGATTCTTTGGAGCAATTAGGGCCCGAGAGGCTAAAAGTGTGATACTATGTTGGCTACTATGTTTAACATGGAAGACAACAGTATCGAACTTAAGGGTGAAACGTATGTAGTCACAGCTAAAGATTTCACTGAAATAATGAGAATTGAAGATGACGAGGAGGAGATTAAGATGCCTTGGAGAGGTCAAAATACACCTCCACCAACTCAGCTCAAGAAAGACTGTAAAGAGAGGACACTAACCATTTTTGTAAAAAGGTTTTCAGTCATACTTTTCAAATGTGAAACTTAGACTAAAAAATATAACTATAAATATTTTACTCACTCTATGTTATACTTGATTAACAGGCTACTCGCGGCGGCGGTACCTCTAATCAAATTTTTTGGAATATTTGTTGATTACATGTTTTTCGTGTTAATAGCTTTAGGTATATCAAGAATTTTGGGAAAAACTTTATAGCACGCTATTTCATATTAAAATGTTAACTACTTATGCATCACGATGCAATGACGATAATAAAACGGTAGCCAGTAGCGGTGAAAAGTACTTGATGGTTCTTTGAATGTTGTTGTGCAAGACAATAAATTAATTTTTTTTTAGCATTAATAGTTAACTGTTGGAATATGTCCAAGTATAAATTAATATATGTCCGGATTATTTATTCGAGCCTAAGGGGACGCACGCGTTAATACGTAAAACAATTAAAGAATATATTAAATGTAATATATTTATGTGATAAGCATAACTTATGTTAAATAGTTAAAGTAAATATTTAATGAGTTATTAATATGGCATTTAAGGAAAAGAAAGTAACGGTTTTCTTTTTAATTGGCCATAAACCCCTATTAAGAAGGTGAAAGGGTTTTCCTTGTAAGGACAAGGAATTTAGCCTATAAATAGAGGTTAAGGGATTCATTATTAAAAGTACCTTGGGAAAAATTTAATCCCTAAATCACTCTCACCAAATTCTTTAGTTTAATCGATCAACAAACCTCAAATGGGTTTTCTGTTCTTTTCGTGTGGTTCGATCCAAGGGGAAAACCACTAGGGTTTCAATCGTTGATTTCTTCAGAGAATCGTGGTGGTTTTATGCTTATCACTACTAGTACTAGCTATACTTAATTGTTTGCTAAAGAACGTATTAGTGTGTGTATGCTTAGAGGAATTCATATTTTGTTTCTTGTGGTTCGAGTGGTATATTACTCACACGTATATAGGAAGACGGTGTTTAACGGTTACCTTTAAACGGTGTATCGTTTCGTGCTAAAAGGTACATGTTTTCTATCTTGTTAATTATTGTGTTCTACACGTGACCATTTATTCCGCTGCGTACTCGTGTTAATTTAATTGTTAATTAGATCATAAAACCCAATATTAACACCCTAGCAATACTATCCAGGACAGTTAAATTCTAAATACATCTACCCTCTAACCTATAAATGTTAACCCACATAGAACCCTTCTTACTCGCTATAATTGCTTAATCATAGGAGCTTCATTCATCAGTTTCATGGTTCTTTGACCTAGATGTGGCAAATGGGTCGGTTTGGATCATGAGTTAAACATGTCATGTTTTAAAAATAGGTCTAACGGGTCATGGGTCTTAATTTGTTCGGTGGTGGAGTGGCATCTCAGTGTCCACCGATGCATGTTTTTATTTATTGTTTATTATGATGATGATAAAATCAATATCATTATATCAAACAGTTAATGGACAAAACAAACAAAGTTTCACACTGTGTTCTTAAGTTTAGTTATTATTAAATAAAAGTACAGGAAAGAGAAGTAAACATTTTTCTCTCAAATTTTGGAAGGAAACACTTTACTTTATTAATCAATAAAATCATACTAAATTTCCTTCCATTTTCTTTTTTTTTTCTTCTTAAGTGCTACTCGAGAACACAACCTTCTACCTTTCTTTTCATTTTCTTTCTTTTTCTTCCTTAACTCTAACTCGAGAACACAGTTTTCAAGACGTAAACTTATATGTACATTTTTCGTGAAAATAATTGTTGTCCAATAAGTCAAATTAGAGTAATATCTTAGATTCCAATAATTACAGAATTGTTTTATGTAAATGTGTATTTAAATAATGTTTTAGAAGTGAATTATTGGTCATATAATACCAAAAGTTGAAGAATCATGCTCCTATATTAACGGATATCTCCTTACACCATTATTGCCCTTCATCACCCAACAACATGTTATTTATCATTTCCATTTTGAACTTCTTTGGATGTGAATAACACTAAAAATTATAAATTCGATAAATTTAAGTATAACATATGTTATGTTAGAGATTTTCATCCGTGCTGGTTATTATTTTCGTAAATTTTCAACCGATAATCGTGATAGCCTATCAAATTACGATTATCGAAGATTTTCCTATTTATGCTAACACTTCACCAGAAGTTGGCGAGAATTTAAGTATAACGTATGTTATGTTAGAGATTTTCATTATTCATTTAAAAACCGAAAATATAATAACCATTATATCTTACACATGAAAGTATAATAACTAAAATGAATCAAAACATATAGTTTATATAACTAAAGTACGTTGTTATTTTGTGACATTCATCCAATAATAGATTAAGTAAATACAATCATTTGAGCTTATTAACATTATGAAAATGATGCACACCAGTATTTAGTGGTACCTATTTAATACTTTCCTTTTTCATTTTATTGTGGCACTCAATTCTCTAGCTCATTTTAATATATGGTTGCGTATATTTGAATTAATGTGATTACAATGTGTGGACTGAGTTAACTCCATATATGTGTGGACTCAGTTATAAGAAAAGTTATGTAATTTAAATAATAATTTGAAGTTGAAGATAAAACCGTTTTCAGAAATTATTACGGAGTAAAACTCTATTGAACAATTAGAAAAGTTCATGATAAATAATAATAATAATAATAATAATAAAAGTAAACGTTGTTAAAACTTAAAGTGATTAAACTCAAAACTGAAGTTTACAAAGTTGCATTATTGGAGAACAATATATCGAAATTCAATTCGTATGTGTAATCAAATTCAGTTTTTGTAACTTTGCAAAGCACCAAAAGTTGAATTAAAAAATGTAACATGAATAATAATAATAATAAGAGTTAATTGCATAAATTGTCCCTGTGGTTTGTCAAAAAACCGTCTTACGTCCCTCGTTAAATAATTGTCCAAAACACATCCCTCCGTCAATGTTTTGGGACACGATACATCCCTTGGACTAACGGTGCAATTTTTTTTCCGTTAAGTATTAACGAGCGTCTAATTTTTAACGGTGCAAATATATAGGAGGGTATTGTTGTCTTTTTGTTGTCACATGGATACTTTTTGCACTTCTCTCTTAAAAAAAAAGTTTTTGTTTTTTTTTAATATAAAAAAAATTTACATTATTAGTGTGTACATTTGCAAAAAAAAATATTTAAAAAAAAAGTTTTTGTTTTTTTTTTAATATAAAAAAAATTTACATTATTATTCGTAAAA
Organism: Tanacetum coccineum; assembly: GCA_026074375.1. Classification (NCBI taxonomy): domain Eukaryota; kingdom Viridiplantae; phylum Streptophyta; class Magnoliopsida; order Asterales; family Asteraceae; genus Tanacetum; species Tanacetum coccineum. Next base: position 7,649 of record BQNB010060883.1, read on the forward strand.
AATTTATTTTTTTTTACAAAATTAAAAAAAAATTAATTTCGTACTTTTTTAGAAAACTTTTTTAAAAAATTTTGTACATTTTAAAAACTTTTTTAAAAAAAGTCGCACTTTTAAAATCTAAATTTTTTGAAAAATATTTAAATCTTTTTCGTATTTTTTAAAATGTACAAAAAATTTTAAAAAAGTTCGAATTTTTGAATTTTTTTTTTTAAATAATCGAACCAAAATTGTAGTTTTAAAAACTTTTTAAATTTTTTTTAAAAACTTCGCACTTTTTAAATTTTTTTTTTAATTTCGCACTTTTTTTACAAAACTTTTTAAAAAAATTTGTACTTTTTAAATACTAAGATTTTAAAAATTACAAAATTTTTAATTTTTTTTTTCAAAACTAAGATTGTAAAAGTACGAATTTGTTTTTTAAAGTTTTGTAAAAAAAAATTTAAAAACAAACAAAAACTAAATTTTTTTTTAAAACAAATAAGATTTTTGTAAAGTGCGAATTTTTTTTAAGTTAAACATGTTACCTGATTATCGAGTCAAACCGATAAGACCTGTAAAATGGTATATAATATATTTTGAATAAACTTTATAAGCATAGTTTTTGCATGGAGAGCTTGCACTAGTATGATGGAGCAGAAATGAAATTACAACGACCAAGAGTTTAAATAAACAAGTTTTAAAAGAAGACATTCAATATATTCTGTTTAATAACAAGACAAAGTACCCGTGCATTGCTGCGGGGCGGGTGTTTTTTATTCGTATGATTTTTTTAAAGTTTTTTCGGTGGTTTGGTCTTTTGAATTAATGTGTACGTCATTTTGTTTATTTTATTTTTTATAAATTTTGTGCGGGCTTATTTTTTCGGTCTCAGTTTTAATAGTTTGTTTTTTTATATGGGCCCGCACGTTGATGCGAGGCGGGTGTTTTTTATTCGTATGATTTTTTTAAAAAGTTTTTTAGGTGGTTTGGTCTTTTGAATTAGTGTGTACATCATTTTGTTTATTTTATTTTTTATTTATTTTGTGCGGGCTTATTTTTCGGTCTCATGTTTAAAAGTTTTTTTTATATGGGCTTATGTGTTGGGCCTCATGGCGCGGTTATTTTTTGATATGAATAAATCAGTACTTTTGTAAAAAAAAATCTATGTTGTGCAGAGCAATTTTTTTTGTTGTATTATTTTGTGCGGGCTTATTTTTTCGGTCTCATGTTTAATAGTTTTTTTTATATGAGCTTATGTGTTGGGCCTCATGGCGTGAGTATTTTTTTATCTGAATAAATCAGTACTTTTGTAATTTTATTTTATTTTGTGCCTAGTATATATATATTTTTTTATATTGCGTATTTAAAAAAAAAAAAAAAATAGGCCGGCCCAAAATTGGGAGCCTAATGAGCCGAACACTGTAGCGACACTGTACCTACAGTGCAACGACGTAGTTTTACTTTTTATTTTTTTGGTCTCATGTTTAATAGTTTTTTTTATATGGGCTTATGTGTTGGCCTTATGGCGTGGGTATTTTTTTATCTGAATAAATCAGTACTTTTGTAATTTTTTTATTTTGTGCTGAGTATTTTTTTTTATATTGCGTATTTATAAAAAAAAAAAGGTCGGCCCAAAATGGGGAGCCCAATGGGCCGAACACTGTAGCGACACTGTAGCAAGCTACAGTGCAACGACGTAGTTTTACTTTTCTTTTGATAATATGTATAATGTTCTCATATTATCACTGTGATCGAAAGAAATTTTGCCTGCCGTTAAATTTGCCTGCTGTTTAATAATGTGCTTATAGTATGTTTAATTGAACAACTAGGCGTCTTCAGGGACGGAGCCAGGGGTGTCCCGTGGTTGTTTGAGACACCTATGGATTTTTTCGATATAGTGTTAATTTTTGAAAAAAACAAAGATTTTTTTTCGATTGCATCATAAATGTATCCAGTCCATCGAAATGTGTTTATAGTCTTATCTATTTTAATGAAATATTTGTTTCAATTCACTTTATTATATTACGGTTAAAAAAATTTGTACACCCTGTCATATTTGGTCATGACTCCGTCCTTAAAGTCTTAATATATTTCGTTGCCTACTTTTACCAATGGACGCTTACTTTTGCATATTTCTTTCCGCTAGAAAAAATATAGGCCAAATATTGTTAGCCTCAATTTATTGAGTCGAACAAGGAAGCTCGGTCACTCTACGATGGAGCTTCGGTCTTTAATTAGTTAACGTTGTAATAAAATAATATCGGGAATCGGGCTCGATAGCTAATCTAATATTGTATATGTTTTGGGTTTAATCCCAAACAAAACCCGAGCCCGGGTCCTAGTTAAATATCTCGCGCGTCACATTAAATGTGTAGGGGTATATATATATATTTAGATATTTTCTTTTCAGAAAATATCTCATATATATATAGATATTTTCTTTTAGAAAATATCTAGTTTTAATTCTCATAATATCTAGTTTTCATTTTCAATAAAAAAAATTTCTCATCTCTCTCTCACACTTTTCTACTCTCTTTCTTCTTTCTTGATTCGTGTTATGAAGTGAAGTGTTAACAGAAAAATATCTCGAAGAGTGTGTGTCTAAAGATGTTACATGTTCATATTTGCATTCTATGTCTCATTTAAATGCTAATGCTGAATTACAATGCATGTATCTTCATAAAGTCAAAGAATGTGAATGTCTTGCACAAAAGCTTTCGAAACAAACTGAATCTGTTAACAAAGAAGTTCATAATAATTTGTTAAAAAGTTTTTCTAAACTTGAAAAACACTCGATTTCTCTTGAACTTTCTTTACAACATTGTAAAGAACAGATGAAAAACAACCCAGTTTGCAAAGAAAATGCTTCAAATGTATTTCGAAAAGAACGTGAACAATATCATGAAATACAAGATTGAAAGCTTTCAATGCAAGCAAGGAACATCGCAATTAAGTGGAGTTAGAAACTCATTCGAAGAACTGCAAGGGAAAGTCTGTAGAAACTCAGTTTAAATTAAACCATCTGTTGTTCGACAACCAACTGTCAAGAATTCCAAAACATCAGTTTTAGGAAACCGACTCCTTTTTCAAATCTCTGAAATGAGAAGTTTCAAACGAAACGTCGGTTTAATAAAAACTAAGGTGTCGGATGGGTTTTGTTTAAATAAGTCACTCATCAGATTTTGCCTCAGGTTAGAAACATGCGCGTTCGATAATACCAATATTGTGATTGCACCTGGCCCTCTCAAGAATTGCCCAATAGCACAGTTGTCACATCAGTCACCAAGGGAAAAAGTAGGCTCAAATGACATGGTTCATAACTACTACCTAGAGAAAGCTAAGAAGTAAGTGCACAACTTCAGAAAGAACAAAGAAGTGATATGAGAAAAATAACCTAGTATGATTGATGCTGCTAGATTACCAACACTGTCTTAATGGTTGACAAACCAAAACCTAGGATATGGAAAGCATCAATGAGTTAGTCGGGTTTTAAACAAAGATGTTACTTAGGAGAACATAGAAACAAAAGCCTTTCTTGGAAGTTCAATGAATTGCATGGTCCTTCATGCAAAAAGTCTGGCCTTTACAGTGCAAATCATGATGAATGCGTCTTGAATGACCTCAAGGTTAAATCCTAGTCGCCTCTGCACAGATAAGGATGCAAAATCCATAAGGACAACAAAGAGGATATATGCCCGTGGAAAGTCAAGTGAATCTAAGAAACCAGAAGACTGATCCCCAAAGGACATAGGTTTTCACACAAAAGAACTACCACTGTCCCTGAGAAACATATGAATCTTAGATTTGTCTTAGTGGCAAACCAACGGGGTAGAATTCTCAAGACTGTTTGTCTTTGGTGGGTTCCAACTGGAAAAGCAAAATCAACTCCTGCACGGGCAAGATTGAAAGTGAACCAACATGGTTCAAATGTCAGATATCCATCATATTCATGCATGCGAAAACATAGAACTGAGTGGGGTTTAGTGCAGGTTACGTCATTCAATGGTCAAAAGCAACAACGAATTGACATAACTGCAGATGCACTATACAATGAAAAGCAGGAAAATCTCAGAGTGTGGTTGCTGAAATTTTTGATATCTAAGAAACCAGTGCCAGAATGGTTTCACAAAAGATGAGCTACTTCTAATGACGTTTGATCGCAGCAGATCAAGCCTCGGTCATCAATATAATGACGTTTGATCGCAGCAGATCAAGCCTCGGTCTTCATCAAATGACTTCTGATCATAACCGTTCAGAACTCGAAATTCAAGACCACAGCAATGAACAGTCAAGTTCAAAGCTGGTTCTAAAAGTTGTTCCTTAAGAAAACAAGACAACTACATCAAGACAAGAGTTGGAATTACTATTCCACCATCATATAGCAATGCTGAGGACAAAGTAAATGACATCCAAAATCATGAAATTTCAAAAGATTCTTCTCGACATGTCTCTTGGAATCGAGAACATTTAGTGCTTGAAATGTCGATTAACATTGACCACGGGTGTGTAAATGAAGCATGTCGAGCGGAGGTTTCAAATAGTTTTCAAACATGTCATTTCTAAATTTTCTAAATGGCTTAATGTGCAAAATGTCCAGTTCAGTGACCCGGACTTCAAATACAAGGAAAGGTTTTATAACTTATTCCTACAACGAGAAATTAACGTTTCTCGGTCTTGAGCTGTTCTTACAAGACATTCAATGTTTTTAGCTCAAGAAAAAGGATAGTGTACGTTTCAGTGCGCTTACCTTAAGTTAGAAGAGAAGTCCTCTAACATCTGGTTTTTCAAAAAGTTGAACACAATTTTTCAAGAAATTTCTCGTTGACAAATTCTTAATCTTATCAAAATTGTCTGTCTGTTCAACACTCCAACCCTCACAATGTTTTCAAAAGACAACAATTTTTTAATTGGTCCTATTTTTGAGGGGGAGTTTTTCGAAAAACAAAGTTTTAATGTTCTTGGATACATCAACAACGACAATTCTTATGTATTCAAAACATTATCAAAATGTTCCAAACCATTCATGCTGATAATATTTTCTCCCACAGATTTTTCAAGACATATTTTAATCACGATGGTATTTTCAAAAACTAAGTGTTTATTATTTTAAAATTAAGGGCTGAGAAACATGTAATTAAAAATATGATCTATTCGACTTCAAATGTGCTGTAAGTAAAGGTTTTATGGTTTCGATCTTATACCCAAACAACATCATAATTTCCACTACGAATCTGAAAGTCATAAGAGTGGTTAGTTTAAGAATCAATCCTATGATCCACCAAAACGGAGAGGATCTACCAAAGGACTAATCAAAGTTAGAAATAGCGTCCTTAGGTATGATTGGAGATGATGTAAATGAGAATAATGCCGACTAAATGATTGAGTTACCACTGGAACAATCACAACAAGGTGTTAGTATGACGTCTTGGTAAGCATTGAAGCGTTTTGAAGAATTAAAAAGAATTGTATGATAAAGGGTTTAACAAAGAGCCCTCACACAACTTAAGGCAGAAACCGGGTCAATACATATGCTGTCAGAATCACAAGTTGATTGCTGACATTGAAAACGACATCATGGACCCAGTGATGCAATGCACAACAATTATCAGCCCATTCGTTCTTACTATTTTTTTTTTTTTTTTTTTTTTTTTATTTATTTGGGTTTCTCTAACAGAACTTGTCTCTATTTGTCGCGGTATACACCGACGTTATACTATTGACATCTCATTCCGAGATCGTTGATATTGAATAGGTGGCAAACTGCTCCAGCCTCCGAGTACTAAAACCAAAATGCACTAATCGAATTCCACGAGCCAAGAGATCCAATCAAAATTCTAGACTAGGACACATTCATTTCTAAACTTGTTGAACATCATCAGGTTCACAAGTTGTTATCAAGAGTCCTACGCAATATCATGTAATATTTGCCAGAACTATTCAGAGTGATACTCTTTAGTATTCCACATGACGAATGGAAATCTTCTAGTGTCATCATCAAAACGCACTGCGGTAGGTGACTTGCGAGAGTCTATATGAATCAAGCTCGTGATAACTGGATATCGGATTTGGTCCAGTAAATGAATTGCACGGTTAAATGTATTTTTGATAAACATGACACTTCTCATGTGTTACAAAAACTCTTTTAACGAGTCGACTCGTTCGATTGGATTTTTCAAATCAATTTTCTCGTTTTATCACAAACGTAAACTGCAGGTCAAATGTGTAACGAAAACTAATCCCATTATTCAATGCTCAATTTATGATGACATACTATCTAGTAAGTCAGATTAAAGCAAAGGACATCCGCTGACTTGATTTAAGCCTTTCAAAGATAATGCCAAAAGTATGGAGATGTTGGTCAAAGACACAATGATGGCTCAAGATGGCAAAGGACGATATCAGACAATGACAAAGGCTCAAAGTCAAGATCGCAAAGCATGAAGGAACAAGCCTACAACAAATAACGAAGACAAAGACCAAGAACACTCGAGCTTAAACGACAAAAGCAATCTCACTGATCTCATGAAGGAGTGTCATCAATGAACTCACTTCGGGGGAGATTGTTAGCCTCAATTTTATTGAGTCAATAAAGGAAGCTCGTTCCCGTGTTCAAGACCTCACTTCGGGGGAGATTGTTAGCCTCAATTTATTGAGTCGAACAAGGAAGCTCGGTCACTCTACGATGGAGCTTCGGTCTTTAATTAGTTAATGTTGTAACAGGATAATATCGGGAATCGGGCTCGATAGCTAATCTAATATTGTATATGTTTTGGGTTTAATCCCAAACAAAACCCGAGCCCGGGTCCTAGTTAAATATCCCGCGCGTCACATTAAATGTGTAGGGGTATATATATATATTTAGATATTTTCTTTTCAGAAAATATCTCATATATATATAGATATTTTCTTTTAGAAAATATCTAGTTTTAATTCTCATAATATCTAGTTTTCATTTTCAATAAATTTTTTTTCTCATCTCTCTCTTCTCTCTCTCACTCTTTTCTACTCTCTTTCTCCTTTCTTGATTCGTGTTATGAAGTGAAGTGTTAATCGGGAACCAACAAATATATATAAGAAAAGTTGGGATTTACGTACAACCCGAATCACCCGACCCGATATAACCTGACTCGAAATTCACCGAAACCCAATAACCCGGTTCCTTATCGGGTCGGGTTACGAGTTAGTTTTTCTAATGAAAACCCAAATTAACCCGCTCCGATAACACCCGATAAACTGACCTGATAACACCCCTAATTTATAATGATAAAAGTATAGTGATTGTTACAGTAATAATAGTAATAGTAGTGAAATAGTAGTAAATACAAGGGTTGGTTAGGAATTTATAATTTTTAATAGGTTTTTTTTTTTATAAATAAAATTGGTCGCAATATGATACTCGTGTACTATATAATAAACTACTGTAGTTGGTAGTTGTGAAAGCAATTAAGCAATTGACCAATAATTCAATTTAAATAATTTTTTTGTTTATAGAAAGATGCTTTTTATTTGTTTGTTTTTTAAAAGTTTCTCGAAAGTGGTATCCATTTATTTTAAACTTGACGTGTGTGTTGTTGGCATGTATTCATTTTAATATTAAAATAATAAAAAAAAAACTCCATTTTTTTTGCCTATTTAAAGCAACCATCCTTTTACATATTTCTTCCCCCTCTCCTTTCTTTGTTTCCGCTTCTTAGAAAAAAAAAGTTAAGTACCTTGATTCGAAACAGATCTTAAGCTATGGTGTTTGAAGGCCGTCGTCAGAAATATGATTGCCTACTTTTTGGTAACTATTTTTTTTTTTTATATCTGAGTTTCCAACTCGACATTACGATTCTTTCTTTACTTTAATAGGCATATGTGTACTAACATTCAATAATAATACAACAGATTTAGATGATACTCTTTACCCTGTTAGTGCTGGATTAGCAGCTGCAGTTCTTAACAACATCAAAGGTATACTTTTTTATAATCATATATACGCGTAATTAGTACGTAATTAATAATAAAATGGTTACATGCATGCAGATTATATGGTTGAAAAACTTGGAATCGATAAGGAAAAGATCCCGGAGTTATGTAACCTGCTTTACAAAAACTACGGTACAACAATGGCAGGCATTCGGGTACGTATATATGCATGAATGTTCATATATACATATATTTTTTTTATATATATAGCTTCTTATAAGTTACTGTAATTTAATTGTTGGTTTAACCGTAGGCAATTGGGTATGATTTTGACTATGATGAGTACCACAAGTTTGTTCATGGAAGATTACCATATGATAATTTGAAGCCTGATCCTGTTTTGAGGACGCTTTTACTAAGCTTGCCCATTCGCAAAGTCGTAAGTACTACTCTTGCTTGATTAGCTTGCCAACTACATCATATTAGATGGCTAGGTTATTCGGCCCAAACCTAACCGTGGGTTTGGGTCCATTATGTTTAGGTTTATTAATAATGGACCCAAACCCACATTAGGTTTGGGCCGAATAACCTAGCCATCTAATACATCAGTAGTATAAGATTAATCAATCTTTAATTATTATTTTTTTTTAGATATTTACAAATGCAGACAAGATTCATGCTGCTAAAGCTCTGAGCAAGCTTGGATTGGAAGATTGTTTCGAAGGAATAATCTGTTTCGAGACTCTAAATCCGGTTCACAAAAGTAGCGTTTCTGATGACGAGGATGACATCGAATTTGTGGGGGTTTCGTCTTGTACAAGTGGTCCTGATCACAATGATAATACTAGTATTAGTAAAGAGATATTTGACATAATTGGGCATTTTTCCAAAACTAATTCAACAGGATCAGAGTTACCAAAGACACCAATTGTCTGCAAACCATCCCAAGACGCAATCGAAAAAGCTCTCAAGATCGCCAACATCAACCCTCAATCAACGGTTCGTTCTTTCGTAACTATATACATACAAAATTCAAGTTCAAATTGTTTCTTTCTAAATATAAATGTTCTAACAGCTGCCAAAATGTTATAAATTTCAGTTGTTTTTTGAGGATAGTGTCCGAAACATTCAATCTGGCAAACGCGTAGGTCTTGACACAGTGTTGGTGAGGATCACGTACTTTAATTTTATAAAATAAAAAGGATTGAGATCCTCTAAAGTTCATATGAACATGAACAGTAAAGTTCTATCACAAACATAATAGTGGGGCCTACTAAAGGACCCGGTTTTCTTTTTCATTGTGAAAAAAATTTACCGGTCATGTTCATATGAACTTTAAAGGATCTCAATCCAAATAAAAAAAAAAGAAATGAATTTACAGATATTAATGGAATATGTATATATATGTAGGTTGGCACATCTCATCGATGCAAAGGTGCAGATTACGCGTTAGAAAGCATACACAACTTGAAAGAAGCGATACCCGAGCTGTGGGAGCTAGCCGACAACAAACATATGGTATCGGATGGTGTTTATAACCCTGCCAAGGTCGTCGCCGAGACATCGGTCACAGCTTAATTACAAATTGTAGCAATCATGCATGCCAATCAATCAATCAATATGTATATGCATATATTATTATTGATTATTATTATTACTATATTTAAATACTCCATGATTAGATGAAGATTACGTGTGTATAGATGTTTCGTTGTCAACAATAATTGGTACTACTACGTAAACATTAATTTAGTTAGAAATAATTAATCTGGAACGAACGTGAGAATTAAGTTGAGAAATGTGGATTTCTATACGTAAACAATTTTTCTTCTTCTTTCTAAGTTTTACAACTTGGATTTTTGTAAGAAAGTAAAAGAATTTCAAATGAGGTTGTGTTATGAAGACCCCTCTGGTACAATAAAATACAAAAAGCATTGTCTTCCTTTGTCCTTTCATTTAATGGTACAACACAGTTTATTTTCAGTTTCTGTTCTAAAATAAAGGGTTAATTCTTATTTTGCCCTCATCAAGTTTTGTTCCCAAAATACCAAGGCGACCTAGGAGAGTTGGGAGACTTTCACACAAAATTTGACAAGTGGCCTCAGTCGCTCAAGTCGCCTAGTATTTGCATGGACACGTGTCAAGTTTTTTAGACGATTTAGGCGACTAGGCGACTGAGCTATTTTGATAAGTCAAGTTTTTTTTGTCTAAAACGATTGGTCTATTTTAGGATCGAGTGGCGTGAGTACGTACTAAGTACGTTGTGGTTGTTGTTTGATTGCTTGATGGAATTGAAATGACATAACATTAATTAGTTGTTAAAAAGCTAATTATTGGCTCATGTCTTAATCGTGCAAACTGTATCCCATTCATTTATTCATTCATGCATGACACGCAGCTAGCTGTGGTTTTTTATTTCTAGCTAAGTTAGAAATGTCCTAATCAAAAAAATTTTATGCCACGCACCTAGCTAACTTGCTTTTATTTAAAATATATAAATACTAAAAAAAAACATTTCGGTTTCTTGTGTGGTTTTAAAATATGCGTTTAACATTTATATTTTGATATGGTTTAGCTTATATAAAAACACTACGTTTTCTAGGTTCGTTTCGGTCCGATATGTGTTTACTCTAACAAAAAATATAGTGTATATTTTGTATGCCGATATGTCGTATCGTTTCTAGGTTCTATAATAAATAATAATTATATATTTGATAAATAATAACTATATAACAAAAACACTCTGTTTTCTCGGTTTGGTTCGGTTAGATATGCACTACCCTTCTCTAGTTGAACTTGATATACTGTATACTTTTTCAAGATGCACATTCGTCAAGTAACACAAAAACAAACATTTATTTAGTTAAATATTATACATACCACTTGTAGTAACACAAACGACTTACAAACAGACACTTAAACATATTAGAATGATAATCATACGAGACTTACAAACCGGCACTTAAAGCATACGAATTACATTCCAAATGACAAACTACTCCAAATCAAGTTTTCTCATGTTATTGTAAACTTCGTGAAATAGTGCGGCTGAATTAACTGTGTGTTGTTCCGGATGCATATACATATCCACCGTTGCCTCGAGTACCGTTATCTTATCAAGCAAGTGCTTGCAGTTTGAGCATTGTGCATTTCTTGAAGTTCCTGGAGAATAGCTTTGTGGTGTTGAAGCTCCTGGGGAATAACGTGGAGGTGTTGAAGATCCTGGAGAATAAACTGGAGTCGATGAGGATCCTGGAGAATAAATTGGAGTCGTTGAAGCTCCAGGAGAACCAACCAGTAGACGGACTCGTTCCTCTTTCCATAAAAGAAATTTACATCCGAAAGTGTTTTCGCGAGGCTGTTAAAGAGTAAAGATAATAAGTTTTAACAACTAACCACATTATTTATATATTGCATAAAAAAAATCATGTGATTGTTCACCTTTGATCGTGGACATGCATAGTATAGTTTACCATGGGTTTTAGGTTTATACGATTCTCGCAGAACTACATCTCCGGCTCCACAAGGACACGTAAAAGCTTCATATGGCACCATCTTCACCATAATAACAGTGTGATATGTTTGTGGTTGTGATGGTAAGAATGTGTGTGATCTGTTGGTAATTGTGAGGATAATATGTTGGTAATTGTGAGGATAATATCTGCTTTTATTGTAAAAAAATAAGTTTTTGGAAGGAGTATTTGGCTGGAGTTTTTGGCGAGAGTTTTTGGCGGGAGTATAGGGCTGTAGGAAGAATTGGTCGAAATTTTGGATTAAGATCGCGTGTGGGAGTTGGTTGATTTTTGTTCTTTGACTATCATCGTTATAATGATAACATATCGACTCATCCGTTGAACATCTAATGTACAATGATAACATATCGACTCATCCGTTAAACATCTAATGTACAACGATAACATATCGACTCATCCGTTACAACGATAACATATCGACTCATCCGTTGAACATCTAATGTACAACGATAACATATCGACTCATCCGTTGGACATCTAATGTACAACGATAACATATCGACTCATCCGTTGAACATCTAATGTACAACGATAACATATCGACTCATCCGTTGAACATCTAATGTACAACGATAACATATCGACTCATCCGTTGAACATCTAATGTAGAACGATAACATATCGAGTCATCCGTTGAACATCTAATGTACAACGATAACATATCGACTTATCTGTTGAACATCTAATGTACAACGATTACATATCGAGTCATCCGTTGAACATCTAATGTACAACGATTACATATCGAGTCATCCATTGAACATCTAATGTACAACGATTACATATCGACTCATCCGTTGAACATCTAATGTACAACGACAACATATCGACTCATCCGTTGAACATCTAATGTACAACGATAACATATCGACTCATCCGTTGAACATCTAATGTATAACGATAACATATCGACTCATCCGTTGAACATCTAATGTAAAACGATAACATATCGACTCATGTGTTAAACATCTGTTGTACAATGATAACATATCGAGTAATCCGTTGAATATCTAATGTACAACAATAACATATCGAATGTACAACAATAACATATCGAGTCATCCGTTGAACATTTAATGTACAACGATAACATGTCAACTCATCCGTTGAACATCTAATATACAACGATAACATATCAAGTTATCTGTTGAACATCAAATGTACAACGATAACATATCAACTCATCTGTTGGACATCTAATGTACAACGATAACATATCAACTCATCTCTTGGTCATCTAATGTACAACGATAACATATCGACTCATCCGTTAAATCTCTAATGTACAACGATAACATATCGACTCATCGATTGAACATCTAATATACAACGATAACAGATCGACTCGTCAGTTGAACATCTAATGTACAACGATAACATATCGACTCATCCGTTGAACATCTAATGTACAACGATAACATATCGACTCATCCGTTGAACATCTAATGTACAACGACAACATATCGACTCATCCGTTGAACATCTAATGTACAACGATAACATATCGACTCATCCGTTGAATATCTAATGTACAACGATATCGTTCGTTGAACATCTAATGTAAAAAGACAACATATCGACTCGTCCGTTGAACATCTACTATACAACGATAACATATCGACTCATCGATTGGATATCTAATGTACAACGACAACATATCGACTCATCCGTTGAACATCTAATGTACAACGATTACATATCGAGTCATCTGTTGAAATCTAAGGTACAACGATTACATATCGAGTCATCCGTTGAACATCTAATGTACAACGACAACGTATCAACTCAAATGTTGAACATCTAATGTACAACAATAACATATCGATTCATCCGTTGAACATCTAATGTACAACGACAACATATCGAGTCATCCGTTGAACATCTAATGTACAACGATAACATATCGACTCATCCGTTGAACATCTAATGTACAACGATAACATATCGACTCATCCGTTGAACATCTAATGTACAACGATAACATATCGACTCATCCGTTGAACATCTAATGTACAACGAGAACATATCGACTCATCCGTTGAACATCTAATGTACAACGACAACATATCGACTCATCCGTTGGACATCTAATGTACAACGACAACATATCGACTCATCCGTTGAACATCTAATGTACAACGATAACATAACGACTCATCCGTTGGACATCTAATGTACAACGATAACATATCGACTCATCCGTTACACATCTAATGTACAACGATAACATATCGACTCATCCGTTGAACATCTAATGTACAACGATAACATATCGACTCATCCGTTGAACATCTAATGTACAACGATTACATATCGAGTCATCCGTTGAACATCTAATGTACAACGATTACATATCGACTCATCCGTTGAACATCTAATGTACAACGATAACATATCGAGTCATCTGTTGAACATCTAATGTACAACGATAACATATCGAGTCATCCGTTGAACATCTAATGTACAACGATAACATATCGACTCATCCGTTGAACATCTAATGTACAACGATAACATATCGAGTCATCCGTTGAACATCTAATGTACAACGATAACATATCGACTCATCCGTTGAACATCTAATGTTCAACGATAACATATCGACTCATCCGTTGAACATCTAATGTACAACGATAACATATCGACTCATCCGTTGAACATCTAATGTACAACGATAACATATCGACTCATCCGTTGAACATCTAATGTACAACGATAACATATTGACTCATCTGTTGAACATCTAATGTACAACGATAACATATAATGTACAACGACAACATATCGAGTCATCCGTTAAACATCTAATGTACAACAATAACATATCGACTCATTTGTTGGACATCTAATGTACCACGACAACATATCGACTCATCTGTTAAACATCTAATGTACAGCGGTAACATATCGACTCATCCGTTGGACATCTAATGTATAGCGATAACATATCGACTCATCCATTGGACATTTAATGTACAACGAGAACATATTGACTCATCCGTTGAACATCTAATGTACAACGACAACATATCGACTCATCCGTTAGACATCTAATGTACAACAACAACATATCGACTCATCCGTTGAACATCTAATGTACAACGATAACATAACGACTCATCCGTTAGACATCTAATGTACAATGATAACATATCGACTCATCCGTTACACATCTAATGTACAACGATAACATATCGACTCATCCGTTGAACATCTAATGTACAACGATAACATATCGACTCATCCGTTGAACATCTAATGTACAACGATTGCATATCGAGTCATCCGTTGAACATCAAATGTACAATGATTACATATCGACTCATCCGTTAAACATCTAATGTACAACGACAATAGATCGAGTCATCTGTTAAACATCTAATGTACAATGATAACATATCGAGTCATCCGTTGAACATTTAATGTACAACGATAAAATGTCGACTCATCCGTTAAACATCTAATGTACAACAATAACATATCGACTCATCCGTTGAACATCTAATGTAAAATGATAACATATCAACTCATCTGTTGAACATCTAATGTACAACGATAACATATCGACTCATCCGTTGAACATCTAATGTACAACGATAACATATCGACTCATCCGTTGAACATCTAATGTACAACGATAACATATCGACTCATCCTTTGAACATCTAATGTACAACGATAACATATCGACTCATCCGTTGAACATCTAATGTACAACGATAACATATCGACTCATCCGTTGAACATCTAATGTACAACGATAACATATCGACTCATCCGTTGAACATCTAATGTACAACGATAACATATCGACTCATCCGTTGGGCTATTGAACTCACCTTGATGAGTAATGCCAAGTGTATACACAATTTAACAGCGCCAACGCGAATTGTTCATATGCAACCTAATTAAATTAAGGTAGTAAAAGTAACCGAGTACTTTAATCTAACAACAATTGATTATAATTAATATTGTTACATCGTACTATCGTTCGGAACAATCAAATCATAATAAAGAGGTCATGACATGACGTTCGAGGAGTTAGGAACTCTTTAAATCGTAAATCCAACAACTCGTCGAAACGCCAACCCGAAAGGCCTCATTAAGAAACTCCCTAGTAATACTAGTACTTTGATACCACATAATATTCTATATAGCTCAATCATCAACTAATTGTTTTGCGAAAAATTGTGGTTTTATTAATTAAAACGTTTATAAATACCGTTTAGTAAAACTGCCGTAACTTTTCGCGTTTTAAACCCAATTCTCAGTTACTTATTTCCATCTTTGTGTATTAAGACGGGTTATCGATATTTTACATTTTTATAAGAATGTTTTACGCCCCTGGTGAACCATTAACTTTTAACTGTTCATGAGCAGACATGATTTCGTAAAATACCGGTATTTGTCGTCGTAAAACCCGTAGAATGCCCGTATTTTATTCGATATAAGCACCGTTTTAAATGATTCATTACGAGGACGTTACTCGTAGTTTGAAGTTATTAAGATTTTAAAGAGGTTTACAAAAATATAACTATTCTGTCATGAATAGTAACTTTTATAAAAAAATAAATAGTTTAATAAAAGTATATATTGTCCCGTAAACTTGCGAAATTCATAACTCGTTCGTTATTAATTGAAAAATTACGATTCTTATCATTTTGGAATCCTAAAAATATGTATTATTTATTAAAAATACTAACCCTTGCTGTTTGTAATTTTTATAAAAATGTTTTTATAAAAATTTACTTACGACTTCGTTTATTAACGTATAACTTGTTTTTAACGTAACTTTTTCGTTATTAATCCGTTTAACAAGTTTCTTACTTTTTCGGAATCGTCGTGAAATGTATTATCTTATAAAAATATAAAATGGATATGTAAAAATTCGAATTTGGGACAGCAAGTTTGCTTGAGTTTGTTGAATCCATTTTTGATATTTTCTTTATACTTTACCTCTTTATACTTTTTACTACAAGTCTTATACTTTATATATATCATATATCATATGTATATTATGTCCATAATCCCATCAAGGTCATTTTGTCCAAAGTTTATAAGTCCTTCATAATACATGATAAAGCATAACTTTTATACTTAATCCATTTTACCATAAGTTTATGTATAACCATTTTTCATATAAATCATAGGTGTACAAGTTTTCTCACTTTGATATAACCTCATTTTAATGATCATATAACATCAATATAGGTCCATAATTAACCTTAACATGTCATTTGTATTTCTTTCACTTGAAACATATTAAGAACTTTTATAAACCCTAATTTATCCATAATCATGTTTACACCAAAACAATATGATACAACATTTTCTCATCCTTTTTAACATGATGTAAGTAATAACACAACATATATATAAGTGTGTAAAATGATCATTTCAAGTATATACTTCATTTTCATGATTAAAACCTAAATGGTGATTTAAGCTAAATAGAAATATCATATGCATAAAAATAAAAGTTATAGCAACATAAAGAGTTTAAATGGACCTTAAGAAGAATGATGATGATGATGTACAAGTACTAAACCCTTGTTTAGCCACAAAAACCAAACTTGCACTTAATAAACCCTTAGCTTCCTTAACTAAACCCTAGCTTCCTTTTTCTTGATTATAACTTGGAAATGGTTAACCAATGCTTGCAAATGTCTTAGTACATCTTAGAATATGTGTATATAGAAGTGTAAGGGTTGTAGAAAATTTTGTATGGATTTGGTTGGGAGGTGTATAAATGCCGTAGCATATAAGGGTATAAAGGAGGGTGTTTTTGCTTTGATTTGTCTAAGTGTTAAGTGTATAAGAGTTACTTGCTAGTGCTTGCATGATATATAAGATGTATAGTTGGTCAAGGGAACATATAGCATGTCCTAGGGATGGCCAAGTCTTAGTCATGGGTCAAGGCATGGTAGGGATGGGGTATGTCCTCAAATAGTTGAGAACATCCCATGAAAACATGGAAATGTGTTCTCAACTTGCATTTCTTGGTCTTTTCTCTCCATATCCGGTTTTAGATGTATATGTATGATAATATTGAGTAAATTTTGGGTATTGGGTATAAACGTGGGTATTTGTTGAAGCGTAGAAAAGTTTTCGTGGTTCCGGGAGTGCCTAAACGCAATTTATCGCGAAACGTATACACTTTACGTATCCGATAAAAATAAAATGAACAAAGTTAATAATTATCCTTAAAATAATTATATAACCCTTGCTTTTTATAAAAACTTTGAGTATTAGGTATACACATTGATAATTAGTTGAAGCTCATGATAATTAATGTGGTTACCGGGTATGCTTAAACTTAAATTTCATCGCGAAACGTACAAAATTTACGTAACCCGATGAAAATAAAATAAACACGACCATCAAATTATTCACAAAAATAATTTATTTAAATACTGTAGATTGATTGTAAACGTATTGAATGGTTTGTGCCCGTTTACATTGAACAAAAAATTTGGGCGTACGCGATTAACATAACGTTTACGAATTCCATAGAAAACACGGTACTAGTACAAAATTGTAACATTATAATTTTATCGACAACGTAAATGACCCTAAAACATGAGGTGTTATAAACATTAACTCCAATTCCATTCCAAACAACATTCCCATCATCAATCTAACACTTTTCTTTGCTTATCCTGCAAAATGTTAGTATAAAAACCAAGAAAACACAAACCATAGCAATTTTCACAATTATCACAGTATTAATTATACCTAGCAGTATTAAGTATAACTAATAGTATTAACATTGTTAGTGCTGTTAACATTATCTTCCTTCTCTTGATCTTTACATTCACTATCTTTTCTTGGATCTTCATCAACCTTTTTTCCATCATCACTTGAAGTTTTAAATCCATCATCATGAGAACTCATTTGAATTTGGAAAATTGAGGATCCACACAGTACCATAAATGGTGCAAAATGTAATCTTTGACATGTTATTATCGTCCTTTCTAGCTTGACCTTCATTATCCCTTGCATTTTACCTGCAAATACCAATAGACAGTGTACCTTCTTCCTGTGATTTTTCCTCCTTTGGGGTTCCCTCTAAAAGCAACATATCCTCCATCTATCTTTTCATAGTATGTAAGATAGGACATGTTCCCTATCATGTGCCTTGAGCATCAACTATCAATCACTCCTTGATCTTGTAAATCCATTTGTGGATTGCCTTGCATATTAGATAAGAAAATCAGTTTCTTTTGGAGACCCAAGCCATCACTGACTTGGATCTGCCTTGTGCATCAATATAATCAAACATTTAGGTTGATTGATGCACTATTATGTTTAGAAACATGGTCTAAAACTTTATGCTTTGTTTTCCAAACCTAACAAGATGAGAGGCCTTTAACAGCATTAAAATTATTTCCCTTAACAACATTAAATACTGCTTTTAGACTAGCAGTATTAAATTTTTTATCCCTAACAGTATTAACCCTTTGATTAATATTATTGTATTTAAATGATGTGTTCTTATGAATGGAACTCTTAACTATTAAATGTGCTATTTTAGTAAATATCTACATGGGTCTAGCAAGCAATTTACTAATGTTTTTTTAGTGACAGCATTAACTTGCCTAGCATTATTAACCAAATATTGCAGCTTTGAAATATTTTGAGTTAACAGTATTAAAATTTGATACTAAACTAGACTGCATTTTTACTACTCCTTGGAACTAATATCTTTTAGCACAGGGGCGAGTCCTTTAGCAAAGTTTTTGATGATTCACCTCCATTGAGCATTTATTCCAAACGAGGTTTCACCATCCTTTGATTTGAGAAACCACAAAGGCTTATTCACAAACTCATCTAAACAGTCTAGGTGACAATCAGATGTGTTGGTAGGCATGAAAATCTCTGTGTAAAGGGAGTGGAAACTACATTCTAATTTACATGAGCCTAACCTTCTTGCAATGTCAACTATCTGTCACTCTATGGGAGCTTAGTTATAACTTTTAGATGCCAGAGTTTCAAATTTATCAACAATAAGTAGAATGCCCATCTATTCTTTTTGAACTATTTCAAGCTTCTCTAACTCCTCTAATAGTTATTTCACCTATATGAATTTCAATTTTAGCCCTTAATAATCTTAAATAAAATCACTCATTTGCTTTTATAAACTTCAAGTTTTTCATCCACTGACTCTAAACCTGTCTTATAACCTAGAACCATTAACTCAGATTTCTTTAAATCTTTTAATAGTTGATCATTTTAAGATTTAAGAATTTAACAGTTTCTAAACAAGATTTTAAACAAATAGAATCATTAGTACCTCTGAGTCAAGAACTTGAAGATGAGATCCGTGAGTGCATAATTAGGGAGGCCGCTCCCTCTGACTGGAACACTTAGTCATATCCCCAAAACCATCACATCATGACACCAAAGCTTGGAAGTTAATGTTTCCACAGGCAGCACACTCCTTCTTGAGCTTTCCTTGTTCTTGTTGTCTTGATTTCTTAGAGCTCTGCACTCCCTAGAAAAATGTCCCCTCTTATGGCAGATGTAGCACTCCACTTTACACTTATCAAAACCAATAGTCTCATTGCCATTAACAGTAAGCTTCCTTCCTGTATTCTTCAAAAACCTTCTAGCCCTTATAGTCAACATGGCTATTTGCCATCTCAAATCCATCTCTTCCATATCATCTGGATGAATTTGTTGCAAGTCCTCATGTGCACGTTGAGGACTATTTGGTTGACTAGCAAAGAATGAACAAATAACAGCATCACTCAAGTTATTTATATTTGTAGACTTAGCATCATTAACTTAAGTGCTAGCAGTAGTAACTCTATGAGCAGCATTAACTGCTTCATTAGAGCTGCTAGTGTTGTTATTTGAAGAGGACACAAAAGCCATATTCTGTGTGCTTGAACTTGAGCTATACATCCCTTTGACTTTTGGTTCATATACCTTGAGGTTGTTATAGAGATCATCCATGCTCATTGTTTCTAACTCAGCTTTATTCCTCCACACAACAGCATGTATGTTCCACTCATGTGATAAGCTTCTTAATAACTTTTGATTAACTTCTTCTTGTGAAAGCTTTTCATCCAAAAGCTCCAACAGACTCATAAGCTTTTGAAGCCTATCAAAGGTTTGATCAAGCATCTCTGAGCTTGAAGCAGTAAAGTTTTCATATTGCTGCTTTACGCGATTTCTTTAAGTCTTCTTAGTAGTTGCATTCTCACCAAATCTCTTTTCTATAACTTCCAGCAACAGTTTAGCATCCTTTATTGAGTTAAACTTTAACTGATGTTCATTGGGAATGCCCATCATTAAAGTACTTCTAGCCTTCACTTCTAATCTTCTCTAAGCCTTATCTTCAGTAGATGTAATAGGCATCATTGTTGTAACACCTTCCACAACTTATGTTTTTGGCAAGGTTGCACCATTCTCTATGACTTCTCACAGTGCATAGTCTATAATCTGGATTTTTTTTCAATCCTCATCCTCCATAACTCAAATTCACCTGGTTTGAGCATGGAAACTTTGGATGCAGCCACCATGTGTGTAGAATCTTGATCCGTGTCTTTTAGAAAAGTTTCTCAAAGCAACAAGCTCTGATACCACTTGTTGATCCTACTTCAATAGATCGAATTCCTTAAGGTTGTATAATGATTAGTTATATTAGATAAATCTAACACAACTATAGTAGAAACTTTGAATGTATTAAAGATTATACGGAATCTAATCTTTAATATTAAGAAGAACTATCAATGAAACAGTAATTATATTAACATACAATTTAACAAACAAAAACTCCAATATTATTAATATGAATACTCTCAAAGTATTATGGTTATAAAGACCTTGAAGCTATGATAATTCTATGAATGACTTATTTTGGTATGGTGCGTTATGTATGGTGCTACATCAATCTCTATGCACTAGGACCTCCTTTTATACACCAAGGAGTCCTAACAGCTTACAATACTTTCCTAAGTAATCATAATCTTCTAAACAAATAACTTTTACATATCTTTTACCAAAATATCTCATACAAATCATATAAGCAGTACTAACTAACTCAGCAGTACTAACTTCTTCACTAGCAGCATTAACTCCTTTAGCAGCATTAACTTTGTACTAACAGTAGTAACTTTTGTACTAGCAGTAGTAACTACTTAGCAGTTTTTCTTCTAACTCTCTGAGCAATCTTAACTTCCACTAGCAGTAGTAACTTTCTCTAGCAGTAGTAACTTTGTACTAGCAGTTGTAACTTCACCAGCAGTCTTAAACACTTAGAATAATTTTCATTGAAATTCTCCAGCAGCACTAACTTTGACTGAGCAGCATTATAACTACTTATACTAGCATGCACTAACTAACTTAGCAATATTTTTTTTCATTAAAGTTTAATGAATAGCACTAACTTTAACTTAGCAACAGTAACACAAAACTTAGCATCAGTAACTCTAAGATCATCAAGAAGTCTTTTAATCCCCACACTACTAGAGGTGGAAAACTACAACTCAAGATGTTCATGATAACAACACCGATGTACAACCAGAAGAACCTCCAGTTATACATCCCAATAAACTGGTTGGATCAAATGAAGTCCTCATAGAAAATCAACCTCAGAAGACTAATGAACCTTTCGTTCAACCATCAAGAGAAGTATAAACACCACCAGTTCCTTTCCCCAGACAATTGAGAAAAGAAAAAGAAGAGGCTCAAGAGAAAAAGTTTTTTGAAAACCTGGAGCAACTCCACATTAATTTGCCTTTCATCGAAGCATTAGCTCAAATTCCAAAGTAGGCCAAATTTTTGAAAATTTTGCCGACAAACAAGGCTAGACTCGAAGAAGCTTGCAAAATCACTATGAACAAAAGATGCTCTGCGATATTATTAAACAAGCTTCCATCAAAAGAAAAAGACCTAGGGAGTTTTACTATTCCTTGTGACATTGGCCAATTACATATTGATAATGCATTAGCAGATCCAGGAGCTAGCATAAGCTTAATGTCGTACACGATGTATGAGAAACTTGGTTTGGGAGAACCAAATGCTACTAGAATAAGTTTAGAACGTGCGAATAGGTCAATCCAATACCCGAGAGGATTAATTGAAAATATGCTCATAAAAGTAGATAAATTCGTTCTTCTCATAGATTTCGTCATCCTAGACACGCCCGAAGATTCAAGAGTTCCTATAATTTTAGGAAGACCATTTTTGGCAACCGCTCGAGCTATGATTGACGTGTTCAACAAAAAGATAACACTAAGAGTGGGGGATGATGAAGTAATCTTTGACGTAGACCAATCGATTAAGAGACCGACCACTGAAGACGATGAATGTTTTGGGATTGATGATTTAGATGACACAATCAACGAAGAAGCTCGGGAATTACTTGCAAATGAGGAACCTAATTCATTCTTCTCAAGAGGACTGGAAAAATCAAATAAGCAATCAGACCTATAATACTGTGAATCTGCTGATAGAAATAACGATGATGGTTCTGATTCAAAAAACTTGATACGGCTTATCAACTCTGTCAATACGCCGTATCAAGTTGCGCAGGAAACAACAAAAACAAAAAGTGACAAAGTTAAAACTGAACACCTATATTCGGCCAGTGCTAACGAGATCGATGAGAAGAAACCCGAGCTGAGGAATTTTCCTCAACACTTAGAATATGCATACCTTCATGGAGACAAATCCTTTCCCATTATTATCTCATCAAAATTGTTCAAAAAAGAGAAAATTTCACTTCTACATGTATTTGAGAAGCGAAAAGGAGCAATTTCTTGGAAAATGTCAGACATTAAGGGAATCAGTCTGTCATACTATACACACAAGATTCTAATGGAAGATGACTACAAACCAGTCATCCAACCCCAAAGGCGTCTAAACCCTAAAGCCCAAGATGTTGTGAAAAACAAAATTGTGAAGCTAATTGATTCCGGGCTAATTTATCCAATTTCATACAGTTCATGGGTTAGCCCTATTCACATTGTGCCCAAAAAGGGAGGGATGACTGTAGTTTTGAATGATAATAATGAATTAATCCCTTCCCGCACAGTTACTGGATGGAGGGTGTGCATCGATTACCGTAAACTTAATGATGCAACTCGAAAAGACCATTTTCCTCTTCCTTTCATTGACCAAATGTTAGAACGTTTATGTGGGAATGAATACTACTATTTTCTTGATGGATTTTTAGGATTCTTCCGAATACCAATCGCTTCGGAGGATCAAGAAAAGACTACCTTCACCTGTACTTATGGGACTTTTGCTTACAAACGAATGCCGTTTGGATTATATAATGCTCCTGCCACTTTCCAAAGATGCATGACGACAATCTTCTACGAAATGGTGGAAGACTTTATGGAAGTTTTCATGGACGACTTCTCAGTGTTTGGCAACCCTTTTAATTGCTGTCTAGCTAACTTAGATAGAATGCTTGCTAGATTTGAAGAAACCAACCTTGTGCTAAATTAGGAAATATGTCATTTTATGGTAAAAAGAAGGGATAGTTTTAGGACATAAAATTTCTGGAGCAGGAATCGAAGTTGATAGAGCCAAAATCGATGTGATAGCTAAATTACCATACCCAACTAACGTAAAAGGAGTTAGAAGTTTTCTGGGGCATGCTAGATTTTACCGAAGGTTCATAAAAGACTTCTTCCTGATCTCTAAACCAATGACCCAGCTTCTGATGAAAGACACAAAGTTTGATTTTTCTGATGATTGCAAAAAGGCATTTAACATTTTAAAAGAAAAACTGACCACCGCACCTATCATA
The DNA here is from genome assembly GCA_026074375.1 of Tanacetum coccineum. NCBI lineage: Eukaryota > Viridiplantae > Streptophyta > Magnoliopsida > Asterales > Asteraceae > Tanacetum > Tanacetum coccineum. Next base: position 31,835 of record BQNB010060883.1, read on the forward strand.
ATATCTCCCGATTGGAACATGCCCTTTAAATTGATGTGTGACGCTAGTGACTTCGCTGTTGGAGCTATTTTAGGACAACGAATTGATGGAAAATTCAAGCCAATTTATTATGCCAGCAAAACTTTGAATAATGCCCAAGAGCATTACACCACCACCGAATAAGAAATTCTCGCAGTTGTTTTCTCTTTTGATAAGTTTCGTCAATATCTTATCTTATCAAAAATTGTAGTCTACACTGATCATTCTGCCTTAAAGTATTTGTTCAGCAAAGAGGACGCGAAACCAAGACTTATTAGGTGGGTTCTACTTCTCTAAGGATTTGACATTGAGATTAAGGATAAAAAAAGGGGCAGAGAATTTAGCTGCAGATCATTTGTCAAGACTTGAGAACCTAGACTTGGGAACCTTCACGGAGGAGGAAATAACTGATGAATTTCCCGACGAGCATCTTATGATAATGAAAGCCGAACTCAATAACAATGAACCATGGTATGCGGATTATGTTAACTATATTGTTGGAAAGATTGTACCTCCAAATTGGACACCTAAAAAAAGAAGAAGATTTTTCTCTCAAGTTAAGTATTATTTTTGGGACGAACTGTATGCATTCAAGCTGTGCCCGAACAATGTAATGAGAAGTTGTGTTGTTGGGCGCGAAATCCTTGAAATCTTGGCACATTGTCATTCTGGACCAACTGGGGGACATCATAGTGCGTCAATTACTAGAAGGAAAGTCTATGAATCTGGATTCTATTATCCTAGCATTTTTAAAGATGCTAAAGATTATGTGATGAGGTGCGATGCAGGTGCGATTGCATGTCAGAGATCAGGAAATATATCATCAAGAAGTGAGATGCCACAAAACAACATTCAGGTATGTGATGTATTTGACATATGGGGACTAGACTTTATGGGGCCCTTTTCAAACTCAAATAGGAATAAATATATATTAGTAACAGTAGATTACGTCTCAAAATGGGTGGAAGCTTAAGCTCTTCCTACAAACGATGCTCGCGTTGTAATTAGGTTTTTAAGAAGGCTATTTGCAAGATTCGAAGTTCCTAAAGCTTTGATTAGTGATCAGGGGACGCATTTTTATAACTCTCAATTAGAAAAAGCCTTGAAAAAATACGGAGTGACTCATAAATTATCTACTGTATATCACCCTCAAACCAATGGACAGACTCAAGTGACCAACATAGCTATAAAACGTATTCTGAAAAGATCAATTGGCTATAACCCAAAGAATTGGTCAGAAAAGCTTGATGACGCATTATGGGCATTCAGAACAGCCTACAAAACACCCATTGGATGCACCCCTTTCAGATTGGTTTATGGAAAAGCTTGTCACCTACCTGTGGAGATCAAACATAAAGCATATTGGGCATTAAAATTATTTAATATGGATCTCACAGCCGCTACAAAAAACCATTTCATGGAACTTAATGAATTAATAGAGTTAAGAGATGAAGCATATGAAAACAACTGGATCTACAAAGAACGAACTAAGAAATGGCATGACTCTAAGCTTCAAAGGGATAAAGATTTCAAAGCAGGAGATAAGGTATTATTGTTTAACTCAAGATTTAAGATGCATCCAAGAAAACTTAAAACAAAGTGATACGACCTAAATATGGTAAAAACTATGCATCCATATGGAACCGTAGAAATTATCAATAAAAATGGAATCAGTTTTAAAGTCAATGGACAAAGGTTGAAGAAGTATCACGAAGGACTTATTAATGAGGAAGAGAAGGAAGTGGTTGAATTGGATGATGATACAACGTGAAGAGAAGCTGATGACAAGTCTAACTTAAAGACTTTGTTGTAAACAAAAGGTGCTTCCGGAAAAGACACCCGGATTTGTTATTTAATTTTATCAATCTGGTCTTCCCAGACATCAATACGACGTATCCGCTCCATACCATACGGCGTATTGATTGTCTGGACGTTATCAGTTTTTACTTTTTATGCACTTTAAAAACATTATTGTCAGTTTTGGCAATACGGCGTATTCATTAACATGATACGGCGTATCCACCAGACTGACTCGTATTTAGTTTGTCTAGTTTAGTTTAAATTAACCATAGATGCCAAGATAGGAATACACATTTTTTTCCTATTTTACACATGACCTCGTAAAAGGAATATTGACGAATATTGGTGTAGAATTTACAAATCTGGAGATCTTGAAGTGGAGTGATTGGGGGGTGGGGGTGATGGGGCGGAGGGGTGAGGGCCGGCCAGGGGGGGGGGCGGCGGGGGGGGGCTGGGGGATTGGGAGTCTTGAAACTTTCAAGACGGCTGTTCAAACACAATCTTTGCTCATAAACGCAATTGGAGAATCTACCGAGAAAATATCAGGGGAGTTTCTCATTTTAATTCTTTTTAATTCCTGTATTTTTAATATTTTATCTATACAACGAGGACGTTGTATAATTCAAGTAAGGGTATGAGAATTATAATGTTTATTTGTCCTATTTTTCACATTAAAATGCTTAAATTATGCTCAAAATTAAAAAAAATCAAGCATACTTTTGTGAAATTACTTGATACATAACCGCACACAATAACCCTTGTTAGATATTGTAAGAATTTAGCCTATCCATTTCTAAATGTTTACCCAAATTCCATAAAATATGAGTGTGTAGGTGATGTAGTGGACTTTAGAACTTGGTTTGGTTATTCAATACCACAATAATGAGTATTATAGATTTAATTGGGTTGTAACTTGTTTACATTGGTAAATTTTTAGGATTACACCCAAAAAGCCTATCCATGTTGTTTATTAACTAACTACACCGGTTAGTTAACCTCCCAGTTTAAACCTTTTCGACTCTCAGACTTTAGGAGTGGAAGTCTAACCTAGAATAACCCGTAGAGCCAATCTTTAGATCTACACCAATATTTGTTCGTTACACCCTTTACCAACCTTAACCTACCATGTTAGATTAAGTTTAATTTACAGTTTCTAGTTGCATACGCCGTATCCAACAGTCTGACTCGTATTTAGTTTGTTTAGTTTAGTTTAAATTAACCGTAGGTACCAAGATAGGAATGCACTTGTTCTTCCTATATTTTATACAGGACCTCGAGAAAGAAATATCGACAAAGTTGGTGGAATGCATATTTTCTGGAATTCTATGTGTGTGCTGTTCGTGCTAGGATTCAGACGCTTTTTCAGCACACAATCTTGCTCATAAACGCAACTTGGAGAATCTACCAAGCAAATATCAGGGGAGTTTCTCATTCTAATTCTTTTTAATTCCCGTATTTAATGGTTTATATATATAACGAGGACGTTGTATAATTCAAATAGGGGGATGGAATTAGAATGTTTACTTGTCCTATTTTTCACAATAGCTTAAATTATGCTCAAATTCAAAAAAATTTCAAGCATACTTTTGTGAAATTACTTGATACATAACCCGCACATAATAACCCTTGTTAGAATATTGTGAGGATTTAACCTTTCTGTTTCCAAATGTTTACCTAAATTCCACAAAATATGAGTGTGCCGGTGATGTTGTAGACTTTAGAACTTGGCTTGGTATATCACTCGAGACCATAGTGATGAGTACTATGGATTTAGATGGAGTAACTTGTTTAAATTGGTAAATTTTAGGATTACACCCAAATTGCCTTTACATGTTGCTTATTAACTAACTACACCGGTTAGTTAACCTCCCGTTTAAACCCTTTCCACTCTCATCTTTAGAGTGATGATCTACTAGAACAACCCGTAGAGCCAATCCTTTAGGAATTTACACCAACTATTTGTTTCGTTACACCCTTACACCTTAACCTACCCTGTTAGATTAAGTTTAATTTACAGTTGCTAGTTGCTTAAAGTGTAAAGTTTGTATTTCCCGAGTCTTGTGTCATTTTCTATCTTTGGTGCGGTTGGAAATTTACACATTGCAAATGGGAATGTATATTAGTAGTCAAAGCTCATGTGATTTTACTACCATCACAATTATTGGTGAATCCGAAGACGAAAGAACTATCAAAAAAATTATCCGAAATTATTATGACCGTGAAGATGGTGAAACTACACCGAGATTTGAAGAATAGTAGCAAAAATAAATAAATAAATAAATAATAAAAATAAAAAATAAAAAATAAATAAAAATTCAAAAAAATGAGATAAAAAAATACAAAAAGAGAGAGAAAGAAAGTTTAAAGATAATCGTTTCGCAATTACTGAAGGAATTACACGAAGGATCGATTATTCGTTGATACGTCTAAAAAATCAATGATGTAGAGTATTGTATAAAGTGAAAGATATCGCCACTTGCCTTGTAGAGTATGTAAAGTTTTGGGAAGATTGGGATGTTGACCGTTACAGGAATGCCAACTTAGTTTGTTGTTTTTGATCTATGATCAAGACGTTCTAAATAGTTGTGTCTTTATCATGATAACGGTCGAGAAATAAGTGTCTAGCAACTTGTATCTTAAGTCTTAATCTATTTGTTTCTTGATTTTTATTTAACAACAATTTACTTCTTCTCACCTAATGATTAGCCGCTGGTTTTACGCGAACGAGGATTCATACGAACATGCATGTCTATCCTGGCGTTCCGGGTGTGTATGCATGCCTTGTACCTTGTTGGTTTACGACTTTTGGTGAAAGTTAGAAGGTTCCTACCCTATATCATTCTTCATCCTAACCGTTGGTTAAATTCGAATGGGGATGTGATCGAACACACATGTCTATCCTGGCGTTCTGGGTGTGTATGTGTGCTTTAGCTGCCTTGTTGGAGTGGTACTTCTGGTGAAAGATTGTAGAATGATCAGACTGTCACACCCTGCCAAGGTGAAAGCACGAGGTGAAACTTCATGGATATCATTACAACACAATGGCGTCTACTATAGAGATACTAAAAGGAAAAGAAAACA
>BQNB010060884.1:0-36733 GCA_026074375.1 Tanacetum coccineum
GCGAGAGAACCATTCAAACTCTCGAGGACATGCTACGTGCTTGCGTGATCGATTTTGGCAAGGGCTGGGTTAAGCATTTTCCATTGGCCGAGTTTTCATACAACAATAGTTATCACGCTAGCATAAAGGCCGCCCCTTATGAGTCACTGTATGGTCGAAAATGTCGATCACTGGTGTGCTGGGCCAAGGTTGGGGAAGCCCAACTGACTGGTTCGGAATTAATCCAAGAAACAACAGAAAAGATCGTCCTGCTTAAGCAGGGAATGCAAGCTGCTTAGGATCGATAAAAGAGCTACGCTGATCGGAAGCGAAAGCCAATGGAGTTCAAAGTAGGGGACAAAGTTATGCTAAAGGTCTCACCTTGGAAAGGGGTTGTACGATTCGGTAAGCTGGGCAAGCTGAACCCGAGATATGTCGGACCTTTCAAGGTGTTAGCCAAAGTTGGGAAAGTTACCTACAGACTGGAACTTCCTCAAGAGTTGAGCAGAGTTCACCATACTTTCCATGTGTCTAATCTGAAGAAATGTTACGTTGACGAACCACTAGTCATGCCGTTAGAAGGAATTCATGTTGACGATAAGCTCCAGTTTGTAGAAGAGCCCGTTGAAATCATGGAACAGGAGATCAAACGATTAAAGCGAAGCCAGATACCATTGGTTAAGGTTCGCTGGAACTCTAGGCGGGGCCCTGAGTTCACCTGGGAACGTGAAGATTCATTCAAACAAAAATACCCACAACTCTTCACAAACCGGGCTTCGTCATCCACTACAAGGTCTTAAGCTTTGAGGATAAAGCTCTTTTAACGGGTGGAGACTATAACATTTCTCAATTTCAGGTCATATTATGACTCCTATTATTAGTCACTATTTATTTTAGTCCGATACGCGTTTACTTTTAATTTTACTTTTGAGCTAAATCGCGTAGACTAGAAATAACCATTTAATGTAAACGGTCATCAAATAAATTAAGGTTTACATCAACCAAGTAAGAAATAATTATTAAGAAGATAATTATGTACTTTGCGTATTTTATTTTTATTGGTCATGTAAAAGGGTTACGTTTCATAAAAAATACATTTGGACACACCCCAAAAATACCTAGACTTACCTAGACTCAAACCAATACCTACTTTTACAACCTTAACATAAAAATAAATCAATTTTATGTATATAAACCACAAGGGGGCCGGTTATACACATATGCACACATAAACCAACTAGAAATCTTTCTTTTGATCTCCTAAGTACTTGTTACAATCTCAGTTATTTAAGATGTGTCCTTATGTCTCACAAATCTTATTACACATTGGATATTAACCAATGAATCCCTTCTTTGCCTCTTCAGGCCAGACGCTAGCAACAAACACACATAAAATCCATAAGATTTGTATGATCTTAGGTAAATCTTGTACATCTGCAAGTCAATTAAAGATTGTACTTGTTGTGGTTTAACAAACAAGGTGTGTCAAGTGTGGTAACTAGCAACTTCAAAAAACCACCTCCTAGGGCACCAAATTTGGTTCTGTAGGGTTGTTTGTGAAAACCAAAGAGAGTTAACTGCTTCTGAACCCTATAAATAACATTCACTAGATACATATAAGACATTTCCTAATCTGATATCTATCTCTAAGCTTAAAACAATTACAGAATAATTATTTCTTGTGATTCTAGTCTCAAACCGGAAAACAAACCTTCATTGTATCTCATTCAAACTCACAAACACCACTAGGTTCACACTAAGGTCACAAGAAGATTAAGCTAAGGTTGGAGTATTCGAAAAAGCTTAGGAAGCTTTCGGTTTGGGTATTCCGATCGTTGTGAGTCGGTTGGGTTGGACACTTAGCTCGTTCAATACACGACCACGCCACTAGGACTCATTGTAAGTCACGTACAACTCTTATACGTATTCATATCATACATTTCCTTCTTTGTTTTGCTAGTCATTATGTCACATAGCCTATAAATGATACATTAATATAGGCGTACGTAAAATGGGTACAAGACACGCATGTTTTACGTGCATATTACGCGTGTAATATTTCTTGGGTGGTACTACGACATGCTAACACATATAAAACGTGACTAATCACCGAGCTAGGGCTAAACGTTTCATGTAAAATACAAATATGGGAAAACTTTATGATCTTTTGTGCGTTTGTAGTGAGTACACAAAAACTACGCGTAAACTTTCATGGTAAACAAAGTATTATGGCTTGGGAACGGGCAAGCGACACTAGTAAACACTAGCATGTAAAAAGCGACATGAATATACGTTGAAAACACGGAATTTCGTTACGAGGGTTGTCGAACCTTATGTAAATTACTAGGAGACTAATAGGCCATTCGTAATCATGTAAACCAAACACATTTATATTCGAGCCTAACTGGCCCAACGAGCCCAAGTATGGAAAAGCCACGGCTTAATAATAAGCTTACTCGAGCTTATTAACTTACCTAGAAAACCTATGAACTTGTGTATAAGTTACATGCGCAAGGGGATTTTCTATCGGGCCTTTTCTAGCCCAATTAGCCACGTTCAAACCAAAGGGGCCCAATAAACCCACCTAGTAAAGCCACGACTTATTTATAAGCTCATTGAGCTTATTAAGGATCCTACAAATATTTTTCCATCAACATAGACCCGTTCGCCTTTTAAAAACCAAACAAAATTCCTTATTAGGCTTCACGGCCCATTATCGTGAGCCCACAAGGCCCATAAGCTACAAATAAGCTAGACAGCTTTTTTGTGAGCTTAGACAGCTTATAAGAGTTATATCAGTCCATAGACAAGCTACAGACCCCAAAATGAATCAAGCCCAAACACCTAAGAGCCATTCGGGCTCATACCGGGCCTAAAGGCCCATTACCCGAGAGCTTATGGCTTATGGAATAAGCCACAAGGTTAAAACGGCTTAAACAGACCCTAATGTGCTTGAGAAGTCTAAGAAATAAGTTAAAATACTAAAGAAACCTCTTAAGTATGTTTCGGTTTGAGTTATTAGGCTCGCTAGCCCAATAAGCTCGAATAAAGCTCGAATAAGCTTTCTGAGCTTATGCGCCTTATACAAACTTAAATAAGCTTAACGAATGCATTTGTGCTTTTTAAAACTTAAATGACTTTAATGGGCCCAATAAGGCCCATTAAGCCAAAATAAGCTCGTTAAAGCTTATTTATAAGCTAGGGCAATAACTTAATTGGACTTAAAATGCGATTTTTGTAAAGTTAAGGGACTAAAAGTGTAAATTACAAACTAGAGGGACTAAAACTGTCATTTTTGGACTTTAATAAGTCTAGGGGCTGTTTTGAATATTCTGAAAGTTAAGGGGGCTGATATGAAACTATAAGGACCTAAATTACAACCTTGTAAAGTGGAAGGACTAAAGTGTAATTATTGAAACTAAAGGGTTTAAAATGTAAATAAAGCATAATTATAAACCCAGGGGCTGTTTTGTATTTATAAGAAACTCAAGGGTATTTTGTAAACAAAAGTAAATTATTTAAACACTTAACTAGTCGGACGGACTATAATATACTCGGGTGTTATTCAGTTTTGAATAACGACTTAATGAATAAGAATATTTATTAACAAGGTATATACGTTTCCCAAGAGCCATCAAACAATTTCAAATACATTAAACACGTACACCACCACACAAGTGATAACAGTATATATAAACTAGCAATTTATTGTAGTTTATACATTGAGTCCTTAGCCTAAATTTGTAGACTAAGACTGGTCATATTTACTTAGGTATTTGACGGTGTGATACATACTTGGATATCTATTTTCATTTCCAGAGGACTATTCACTCAGGTGAGTTATAGCCCTATGAGTTTAACTTACTACAAGATTTCATTCCTTGGGGGTTGAGTTGGGGTGAGAACATGCTTTGTTTTACAAATTGGACGCAAGTGTACATTTTATACAATGATTACGTGTTTGCCTAAGTAGCGATAACCCACTGAGCCCTTTATCATGAACTGTCAATTACTGGATTGTGAGCGCGAATGTTATAGATAGATCTATTTGGGATTGACAATCCCCGTTCGGGTGATTAGCTATCACTGGGAACGAACGTATACCATGTCGGATTTGGGATGTTTCGGGTTAGAACATCATTCATGGGCATTCATTAGCAATATTTTGAATTCATACATGTCGAGCCTCAGTGTCATGAGCTTAGGAAAACGTGACCACTTTTTATGATGTTTGCATGTGTTGCTAAATCATACACTTGGAAATCTTGCGGTCCTACTATTGATTTACATAAACCTATGAATTCACTAACTTTATGTTGACGTTTTAAGCATGTTTTTCAGGTCAATAAGGCACGAGGTGCGATGATACATTGGAAGTCAATAATTGAAGAGTCAACACTTAAGATTTGGGGTCTTATTACATTTTGGGAAATTGTTATAAACCGGAATCTTTATTTATATTGTTGAACAAATTTGAAGCCATGGGCTTATGTAACAAACAAGTATTTTGTTAATCCAATGTATCTTTTTCAAACGACACGTTTAGTAGTCGTTCTCAGAATCTTGTGCTATTGATCCATAAATGTAACGCCCTCGGATATTCAAACATTCCGCTGCGTGCTCAGATTTGAGGGTGTTACAGATTGGTATCAGAGCCAAGGTTATAGAGAACCAGGTCAAAAGTTTTGTCTGGACTATAACCATTTTCAAACATTGTTTTAAGCCAAAAGTCAAAGTTGTAAACACTCTTCGGCGCCTTAAGTTAAAAAAAGTTTTGTAGCCATATATTGTCCCAACTCGCTTGTTGGGGCCGATGTTCGTTGACGCTTTGTAGCGTCTCCAAATAAACTATTATAAAGGTTTATATTAATGTCACTTGCCATTCGGGACGATCCGGCCCGCATTTGATCAACAATTGGGTTTTGTTGTTGACCATATTTTGTTGCATAAATTCCAAATAATTTTTTAAAGTTATCGTTAAATTTAAAAATTTGGGAGTTTATATAGTTGGGGTCGGGGTTGTTAGCGTCTAACCCAAATGATAAGTCTAAATTGTTTATTATTCTTGTTATTAAAAGTTCTAACGTGGAGGTGGTGTGTGATGGTCCTCCCACATTTAAAACATTGGAATAAGTGCGCCGCAAACAAGTAAAACCAAATGTAAATTAGCAAATAATTACAAATTTCTTTTTTATTAACATTTAAGACATTCTTCTAAACATTTACTAGGTGAGGTTTTTATTCGTCAAATCTTTTCCGCATAGACAAAAATTTGAATTTAACACTAATGAGCTAGTGGGAAATAAACACCACGATTAATATATTTGTTGCCCTCCTTTTAAAAAAACTTGTAAAAAAATAGATAAATCATTTAGTAGATCCAATCTTTGATCGCTTAATCGAAACGGACTTATTTTCCTATTAACTAGTGTTTTCATTAAAAGCGTTAATTCTCAAACGTTGTCGGTAATAATATTTTCCAAACATCAATGCAAGTAGAATTCCACCTAGTATTTATTACCATAGCAAGGTCTTAGGTTCTTCACCACATTGTTTACGAAAACGTCTATAGTTCATTTGTCGTTCGTTACTCGAACTATATATAGTTACTAATAAACCCCTAAATTTCATCTTTAAACTATCACATATTTTTAATGCCGCTTGCACGGATAAATTTATAACATGAGCAACACAACGGGAATGAAAAAAAAAAAACCACTAAAACTGGTTTTATACTAATATTTAACAAATTTCATAAGCTCTAGTTAATTTTTTTTTTTAATAGGTTATGTGTGTTTAAATTTTTTTGTGTTTTTTTTATTTTTTTATTGGATGCATTATCTAGTGAAATCGTAAAAACTTTATTATCTAAATTGCTTCAAATTAAAGTGTCATGTAAATTTTTCTTAAATTAGATCCCGTATAAGGATAACCAATAGTTTAAAAAGTCAATTGTCCTTTTCATTAATAACCAAGATTCGGTAAACCAATGAGCCATAAACGACCTTAAATAAGAATTGTCGTAACCATGTGGTCGTTCAAGTATCCGTATTTATAGAAACACTAATTTTATAAAATCACTAAAACCATCAATAATATAATTGTTTAAGCCGTTCCATAATTAAAAGCATCACTTCTAGAGTAGTATGACTTACATGTTGATACGCTGATTGTAGCCATCCTTTGATGATCTCCGTAAGCTTGACGTTGTCGAAGTGGTTGAATGGAAGCGCTTGTTGAATGACAAACTTCGTAAAATCAATTCGAACCGCATCATTATCAAATATAAAAACTTGACCATCCGCACCAGTAGTACCTTGTGACGTATCATTTTGGCTAACTGGTTCGTCTGATAGTATATATATAAAATAACTCAAATGCAAATTCTAACCGAATGCCCTTAACCAAGGGAAAAGGTCAAAAGCTACACAAAGAGATTAAATATATAAGAATCAAATCAATGATAAAAAGATTCCGGAAGAGATATTCCCGGGTCGTATGTCCCAACGAGGCTGCAATTGAAAATTATCCTGGTTTGATGAGAAATTGAATGATTGAGAATATATGATGGAAACACTGATATAATTACAACTAAAATTAATTAAATAAAATCTAATTTAATCTACGGGAAACAAATATAGGAAATAGGGATCTTAAAAACTACGGGAAACGAAATTAGTTATAGGGAAACCCTAAAATTAAATCTAAATTAAATACGGGGAACAGAATTAGGTATCGGAGAATCTAAATATTAAAAATTAAGAAAAATAAATGCTAAATTAAATTAAAAATCAAAATTAAATTCTAATTAACTTAATTTGAAAAATAAAGAAAACTAGAACTAAAACGGAGGTCGTTTGAATGTAAAACGAAAAGAAACGGTAAAACGCACCCGGTAAAAACGGGTCTAAAACTGAAATTTAAGAAAAATAAAGCCTATACTAAATTTTATATTTTTCCTAGACACTAAATGACAAAAGAAAATTTTATAAAAAAGAAAAATATTTTTTTATTAATTTTTGGATTTTTTATGAATTTATAAAGATTAAAAACTAATTAAAACTAAGAAAATAGAAAAAGACAAAAAATAAAAGTTATAAAAATTCTAAAAAAATAAAATTAAATAAAGAAAAAATTAACAATTCTAAAAATATAAAAATGCCCAAAAGTTACTGATTAAATTAAAAGTAATTAAACTAATTAAATCTAAACCTAATTTAAATTAATTAAATTAAATAAACTAACTAAAGTTAACTTTGGGGACTAACAGTGAAAGGACTGAAAGGACAAACGGGGTAACAGGCTAACTAACCACAGGGACTAACAATGTTAACACTAAAAAAGAAAATTACACAAATGGTCCCTGAGAAGGACCCCGATATGCAAAGGAGGGTCAAAGTTGCTTTATTATCAAAAAGCCAAAGAAGAAGCAAAGCTGATAAGGGCTTAAAGGGGAACAGAACTTTGTAAAAGCACTTATGCTTTTAGCTCACTGAATAAGCTAGAAAAGTGAGCTTATGGGCTGACAGAAACTAAATAAGCTTAAAAGCTTATTTGCTTTTTTCTTTGAGGTTTAAGCTAACAAAATAAGCTAAAATCTATGGGGGACAGTTAATAGGCTAGGGGAGTCCTAAATAAGTTAAAGCAAGCTATAATAAGCCTTAAAATAAGCTGGAAAGTGACTTAAGCTATGTGACAGTTTAAAAAGAAAACAGAAAAGCCCCTACTTAAGGCTAAATAAGCTAACTAAATAAGCTATATACAGTCTGATAGCTTTTGGAGGATTAAAGAACTACCTATAGGCTATAAATAAAAGCTAAAAGATCCTAAGGTCTAGTACAAAATAAGCTAGATACAGGGGGCTGAGTTATGGTGCTCAGCACCAGGGTAGGTACAACATGAGCATAAGTGGCTTTTTTTTGGGCATTATGAATAAGCTCTTATGACTTATATGCAAAGACAAAGTACAAAACCATAATTAAAGGTGTCTCCAATGAGCCTTATTTTCAAAACTTTGGGATAAGGCTAAGAAAAAATGCCTGATTATTGGGCTTAAAGTTAGGCAGGGTTGCAAAAATTATGGCATGTATACTTTGACTCATACTTGTCAAAAAAAAAGAACCAAAAGGGACAGAACAAGGGTGTTTCAAATGCTAGAAACAAACCAAATAAGCACAATGCCAAAGTTGCTTACCTGCTTTATATGCAGCTTGAGCGACTAAGCTCCTTTTGCTTATTGGAAAATTGACAGAAACCAAAGGGGACATAAAAACTGATGTTTAAACCTAACAATGGTTGTATTAAATGCTTAATGATACCACACACACAGGTCAACAAGTTGGCTGAGTGCACTTGACCCATAACCAACACCCATATGACCCATTTTAAGGTAAAACCAAACACCCCCTTAAATATATAAAAACGATTTTTTTACTGAATTTTGGTGAAATAAGGGTAAGAAAAGGGTGTATAAGGGATACTCAATCACTTTAACACACTCTTAAATAATTTATACAGGATTTAAAAAGCTTGAATCATACTTGAAATTTCGACAATGGCAATTTTCTCAAAAACTCTTAACTTTTATTTAAAACTGAAAGTTATTACAACATAGGCTTTTAATAAACTGAATACACTTAAAATGCTTAAAAGAAAAGACTTGGAATTGAAATTAAGCTAAAAAAACATAAAAAATGGTGTGTTTGTAGTCGGCTTGCTCTCTTTTCTTTTATAGAGGTCCAAAAGCTTCTCTTGGACTTGGGATAAGCTGGATGTGAGTGTGCAATTGCTCCAAGGCAATCCTAGCCCTTCTTTTTGGCTTCTCATCATCTCACCATTGATGTTGACTTCGGGTTGAGTGATTGTGCCAGGGGGAGGGATATAGGGGCAGGGTAAGGTGGGAAGAGGTGAGGGTGAGCTGGAAATGGTACTTGGGAGAGTGGTATTGCCTTGTAAACCATGGGGGAGGATGGTTTGGGTTTGGCGGTAAAACGGGTTACAGTACCAAGTGGTTACAGGTTTAAAAGGTATCTTTGGGGAAGAGGCAACACTAGTCCCTCAACTTTGGCTCTCTTGTCATTTTCTTTTAAGCCGAAATTTCAGTTATAAGATAGTTTGGAAAGTGGCAAAATTGGTCCCTTGTGGTTTTATAATAAAAGATTTAAAAGAGGTTTAGGGGAATTGCAAAACTGGTCCTTGCGTTTTATAACTAAAAGGATTTTTGGAAAATTGCAATTTCACAGCCTTGTGTTTTATTTTTTCTGATTTTATCTTTTATAAAACAACTTTCTAAACTTGGCATTTGCCCCCTTTTCTTATTTTTTTTTCATTTTTAATTATAAAACAAGTTTTTTAAAAAATTAACATTTTTGTCCTTGATGTTTTATAGAAAAAAAGATTGTGGGCTTTTGGGCTTGTAATGGGCCCACGTGGGTGTGTCTAGGTCTTAGGATTGGTCCTTCAAAGTCTTCACAGTCTATTCATTGCACACAAAAGGGCTGTTTGAAATTGATTGAGGGCCCATTTGGTCTTCACAAATGTCCTTCATAATTATACTATTGGTCTTTCCCGTGGCCCATCAGATGGTTAAGATTGCATTCAATAGTATTTCTCAGTATCCGGCTCCGGTTTGACTGCTGATCTTCAGTATTGACTTCTGACATTGGCATGTTTGGACTTTGGCCTTGATTTTGCACAGTCATTTTCCATTCCATGCTCCAGTTTTGTCATTTTTGGGCTTGGTTTTCCTGTCTTTTATTTTTTTTTTTGGGGGGATGTTTTTTTTTTGGAAAATACATCCCCCACTTCCTGAAGCAAATTACCAATGCAAAACAAACATATATTTGGCAGTTTTTGTCTGTTTTTGGTCATTTAAGCTCGTTTTTGAAGGTAAAAGATATGTGTAATTAAGCACTTATCACTAACCGCACTACAACTGCTCTTATGAGTCCTTAGTGTAGTGTTAGACGTGGGGTTATAAAATTTCGAACATTTCTTGCAACGCGCCTTTTCCACCTCATCAATCATAACACACAAATCGTAATTAGACCAAACATCTCCTTTTTTCGTAGTTGGTCTAATTTGCACAACATCATCATTTGTGTAAACTTTTCGTACATGGCTAGTAGAAACAGAGGGATTAGTGAAGCTACTTGTGATTGTGAGTTTCGATTATAGAGGGAAAAAAAAAAAAAAAGAAAAAATTAGAGACATTTAGAGAGATTAAAGAGAGATTAGTGAGTGTTTTTTATGTGTTTTCAACCCCAACTCATTACATGTATTTATACTACCAATCCATGGCTTAAAATCATCAAAAAAAAAAAAAAAAAACAAAAAAAACGGCTATAGCCATATGACCGTTTGAATTTTTATTTTTTTAAAAACCGGTTAAAACCGGGTTTTTAAAAAAAAGTATATAACGGCTAATGTTGACCGGTTTTTTTAACCGGTTAAAACCGGTTTTTTTTAACGGATATAAAAAAAAAAAATGAAATAAAAAAAAAACCGGTTAAAACCGGTTATTTTAAAAAACCGGATAAAACCGGGTTTAGAACCGGTAAAAAACCGGTCGCTTATTAAACTCGAAAACCGGTCTAACCGGTTCGGTTAAATAAAAACCGGTTTTTTTAAAAACCGGTTCCGGTTTTTTGGACCGGTTTTTAACGGTTTGCACCTCTAGTTTGGTGATATTATTAAGCGAAATTTCCAAACTAGCTCATTTTCCATTTTGGGTTCACATTTTATTGGAAGAAAGTATTTTTCAAATCTAGTTTTATACGACTGCTAGATCGTGCAATTCTATAGGATTTTTAACACGTGTTCAAAAGTTGACAAAATGGTTTTTGCTAAACATAAGTAATGTCTACCGTAAAAAAAATCTCGACCGACATGACATTTTTGTTTAATTAGAAAAATATTAATCGTGAGTCAACTTTTCTGATAAGACGACACACTTTTAAATAATGAAAAAAATGTCAAAAAAATGATCCTATTTTTCTAATGATACAGATATATGACGATCGAGCACAACAGATAAGGTCACACAAAGCATCATACATTAATCTAGAAAAAAAACATCTCGCAAACTTTTGGACAAGAGTCGAAAAATTTATGATGATCACTATTTAACAGTTCACATGACAATAAGTAGGGTGGTATGGAGTCGTTATTTAGAAGTGCTTATCTGATTATCACGTTTGAGAAAAGCAAATTATCCATTTAGGGCACGTTTGGTAGAGAGAATTTCAGAGATTAGAAATGAAGCAGAGAATAGGAATTCAGAGAATAGAAATCATTAGAGAATTATTTAAAATTAACCTGTTTGGTAACAACAGAGAATTTGAATTGAGAAACATTTTTCTAGTATACAATGTTTTTTAGTAGAAAAAAATTGAAAAACATTTTTCAACAGCTATACACATTTTATTTTTTCACATACTTTTTACTTATTTAAATTATTAAAATTTGATCAAATCTTGAAAAAAAAAGCTTTACCCCCCCCCCCCCCCCACTTTTCATCCCCCTTATTTTTATATTTTTTTTTTTTTTTATTTTTTTTTATATGGGGAAAAAAAAAAATTCCCAGGTACTCATTTGCTAAGATGTTATACCTACAAATTTTGAAAGAAAATTAATCGAAGAACCAAACCCACGAACAAAAAACTAAAAACTAACAAATAAAACTGATCTTCACTAATCATGAATAGAAATCCAAATAGCCAAAGAACAACCAAAATGATGATGGAGTGAATTGTTATAGTCTCTAAATAGCAGGTGAAGGAATATGGAGCAACAACAACTCCAACAAGGAGGTATAAAATCAACAGAAGATATTGATGAGGATGAGTGGATGAGATCCAAAATTTCAAGTCAAAGTTTCAAATTTTTGTTTGGTGTTATGTGCCAAACACGTGACTCTCAAATTTATATTTTTTGAAAAAGCAACAAAACTGATTAAATGATGAATTCTCGATGCTTTTGTCTTTTAGCCTAAAAATGGAATTCTCTAGTTTCCCTATCAAAGAGAGTGGAAATAAAAATACACATAAACAAATTCTCGAGAATCTTAGTTTCTCCGCTTTTTTTTTTCTCTGGCAACCAAACAAGCCCAAGAATTAAAATTGATTTCATTTCCCTCCATTTCTCCCTACCAAACACACCCTTAGAGTGTTTGGCAAAACATATACAATAAGTGATTAACTACGTTGTATCCCATCCAAAATGTCATTTTGTAAAAGCAGCTGAGCACCTGCTGTTGTGAGACGCAACTTTTTATTTGTATCAAAATTACTTTATTGCCTATCAATTGTATGCTGTTTATAACTACCAAGTACAAACAATTTAATATACGACAAACGATGGCCGTATAAATTTGCACCCAAGCTTTGCATACATTTATTTATTATATAGATTTAGTATTTACTTTTTTAATAACATGTACTGATTTTGAAAGTTATAAAGGTACCAAGTATAATATGCCAATGTAATTCAAGAATATATGTTAGTGTCTATTTTAGTAATTTTAAGAGTTGAGTTAATTATTAAATCAATTTGCCCCACTAAAAAAACTGATGATTGCGATATCAACAACATAATCAAATCCAAACACCATATTTCAAAACCACGTTTTGTTACAGCTGCTTATCTGATTATGCGATATCAAAACGCATAATCTATTTTAAATAAGCAATCTCAAACGCCCCCAATTTATAAAACACTTTAATTTCTTTTACTAGAAAGTGAACTCAAAAAAGAAAAATGAACTAGTTTTGAAAATTCTTCTGTTATTTAAAGTGTGAGACTTTAAAAGATGAATTATCAAAGAAAATGGTATGAAGATGATATGACAAATTGACAATTAATAGTCCAATGAAATAGTGCCCCTGTTAGTAAACTCATCAGATTTTCCCACATATAGACCCACAATCATATTACATAAAAATACCATTCAAATCGTTTTTTGCCTATCTCATCATCTTTTTCTAAAAATTCTAGCTTCAACTTGGCTTTCTATAACGATTTAAAAACAATACAAATGTGTACCTCATTTACCTTGTTGCAAGTTTTTTCTTTTTCCTCGCTTGCATAATCTTTAACATTTTTAGCGAAACAAATGCATCCTGTCAAATGTAATAGAGAAATAATATTCTTTAAGATACTTTCTTGTATTTTTGTTGTGTCTGCTGAGCAGTGTTAAGTAGTGATTGAAAATGTACTTAAAACAAATATGAAGTAATATATAGGGACGGATTCAAGGGGTTTTCGTGGAGTCACACGACACCGATGGATTTTTTTTGATGTAGTGTTAATTTCTGAAAAAAACATCGATTTTTCTTGAATGCATCTTAAATGCATCCGGTCCGCCGAAATATGTTTCTAGTGTTACAGTTTAAAAAAATTTGTGCACCCGGTTATATTTGGTCTTTGTCCCGTCCCTAGCAATATATGCAAGGATGTATTTATTGTTGGAAATTTAGTGCAATTGTGGAAATCGGATCATACTTGGAAATGGGTTTGGAGGTACGGAGTGTACACCCATCAAGTCACTGATTTTCCCTGACTCTTTTAGTGGTTAGAATTAAATGAGTGGTTACAAACATTTAAGTGACAGGTTTGACTACTTTAAATGTTTGGTAATATCTTTTACCTATTTAAGTGACAGATTTGACTGCATTAATGACCATATATTTAATTTGGTGTAACCACTAATTCCTAAATTATGAAGGATAATTATAGAAGAGATTAAAATTTTTTTGGACCATTTCTATAGAAGAGATTAATTGACCATTAATCTCTCATTAATTCTATGAATAAGTTTTGAGTAAATCCCTTATAAATAGGGATCACAATTGCATGGAAAAACACACATAAAACAAAAACACATAGAAACGCAAGGTTCTTGATTTGTGCCTAGAACAAGAACAAACACTTGGTTTTATCCCAAGGAGATATTCGTGATACCCAGGCATAGGGTCGAATAATCTTCTTTGAAAAGTGATTACACGACTTCAAGTGATATCTGGTAACCATCAACTACCATCTTTTGTAATTATCTAGCTATTGATTGTCTTCACCCGATCTGGATCATACTACAAACCAACAATCAAAGAAGATTATTTTGTGATAATTAATGACTGGTGCTGCAATGAAACACATGGCTTCAAACTTTGCTAAGCTTGACAAGTTTGAAGGCGTAGACTTTAGAAGATGGCAGAAGAAGATGCACTTCTTGCTTTCCAGCATGAGTGTGGTGTATGTGCTGACTACTCCTATTCCTGAAGATGGTGGTGATGATGCAACCGTGGAACAAATCTGGAAGAGGGACAAGTGGGACAACGATGACTATGTCTGCAGAGGTTTAATCCTCAATGGTATGTCTGATTCTTTATTTGATATTTACCAGAATGTTGAATCTTCTAAAGAACTATGGAATTCCTTGGAGGCCAAATATATGGCTGAAGATACATCAAGTAAGAAGTTCCTTGTTAGTAATTTCACAAATTATAAGATGACAGATTCAAGATCAGTCTTGTGACAATACAATAAACTTCTTGGTATACTTGGAAGGTTTACACAACATAAGATAAACATGGAGGAATCCATTCAGGTTTCATGTATCATTGATAAACTTCACCCTTCATGGAAAGATTTCAAGCACATCTTGAAACATTTGAAGGAGGAATTAACTCTTGTTAAGTTGGACAGTCATCTGCGTATTGAGGAGTCCCTCAAGATGTAGGATAGTGACAAGCCAAAAGGCAACAATGTTGTTGGTCGTCCAGTTGTCAATATGGTGGAGCATAACAACTCATCCAGGTACAATGACAACAAGGGTAAACATAAGGTGGAAGTAACTTGTTGGAAGTGTGAGAAACCTGGACACTTGAAAAAGGATTGCAAAGGTGGAAAAGTTGGCAATAAAGCCAATGGTTCAGACACAAATGGTTCAGTGGATGGTTCTACCAACTCACTGAAAGGTCAGAATATGTTTAATAAATCTTTCCAGGTTTATTATGTTACATATGTATCTGAGGCTTATTATGTGCAGGATGATGATGTTGCATGGTTGGTTGACTCAAGAGCAAGAGTTCATGTGTGTAAAGATAGATGCTGGTTCAAGACATATGAGTCGCTGAATGATGGATCTATTCTTCACATGGAAAATGAGTCAACAGCCCTTGTGCATGGACGTGGTTGTGTCGATCTTAAGTTTAGTTCTGGAAAGATTGTTTTGTTGTTTAATGTTTTGCATGTTCCTAATATAAGGAAGAATTTGGTTTCTAGTAGTGTTTTGAATAATTGTGGTTATAAACAAGTGACTGAATCTAATAAATTTGTTTTATCCAAACATGGCGTGTTTATTGGTTTTTTGGTATTTGAGTAACTCAACTGAACAGAGCTTAATATTGTTAATGATAATATTGCTTCAGCCTTTATGTCAACCTCTAAATTGAATGATTCAATCCTATGGCATGCTAGACTGGGCCATATCCACTTTAAGAGGATGCAAGATATGTTTAAGGACGGGTTAATCTCAGCTTTTTACATAGACACTGAAAAGTGTAAGACTTGCATGCTTAACAAAATAACTAAGAAACCATTTCAAAATGTAAAACGTGAAACTGAAGTTTTAGAGCTGATCCACAGTGATTTATGTGATCTGCATGATACTCTTTCACTGGGGAATAAAAAATACTTTGTGACCTATATTGATGTTGCTTCTAGGTTTTGTTATGTTTATTTATTACATTCAAAGGATGAAGTATTAGATAAATTCAACGTATTCAAAACTAAAGTTGAATTACAACAAGGGTCCCAAATCAAAAGATTAAGGACTGATAGGGGAGATGAGTACATGGATACTCTGTTTTTTCAGTCTGTTGGTATTATCTATGAAATGACTGCCTCCTATACTCCACAATAAAATGGTATATTTGAAAGGAAAAACAGGGTACTGAAAGAAATGGTTAATTCCATGTTGTCTTATTCAAGGCTGAGTCAAGGGTTCTAGGGTGAAGCTATGTTAACAGCTTGATATTAATTAAATAGGGTTCCCAATAAAAGGAACAAGATTACCCCTTATGAACTCTGGACTAAAAAGAAACCAAACCTAAATTACCTCAGGGTTTGGGGTTATAGGGCAGTTGTAAGACTCCCTGATCTAAAGTTGAAAACTTTAGATGAAAGAGGCATTGAATGCATCTTTGTTGGATATGTTGAGCATTCCAAGGCTTTCAGGTTCTATGTTATTGAACCTAATGATTCAGTTGCTATTCCATGTTGTCTTATTCAAGGCTGAGTCAAGGGTTCTAGGGTGAAGCTATGTTAACAGCTTGCTATTTATTAAATAGGGTTCCCAATAAAAGGAACAAGATTACCCCTTATGAACTCTGGACTAAAAAGAAACCAAACCTAAATTACCTCAGGGTTTGGGGTTATAGGGTAGTTGTAAGACTCCCTGATCTAAAGTTGAAAACTTTAGATGAAAGAGGCATTGAATGCATCTTTGTTGGATATGTTGAGCATTCCAAGGCTTTCAGGTTCTATGTTATTGAACCTAATGATTCAGTTGCTATTAACTTAATCATTGAATCAAGGGATGCTATCTTTGATGAGAATAGATTCTCATCGGTTTTTATACCAAGTCAGAGGTCCCACATAAATGAAACTGAAGACATTGGTAGTTTAGTGGTTCCTGAAAAGGTCCCTGAAGAGGTTGTTCAGCAACCTGAACCTAAGCTTAGAAAAAGCAAAGGAATAGGACTCCAAAGGATTTTGGACCTGAATTTCAATTATACTTAATTGAAGGAACAAGGGATGAGGTCTCTGACCAATACTCCTATTACTTTAAATATTGAGGATGACCCCAAAACATTTGATGAAGCAATGAAGTCCCGGAATGTTGCTTTTTAGAAAGAAGCAATTAATGATAAGATGGACTCCATTATGGGCAACAACACTTGGGTGTTGGCTGATCTACCTATAGGTTGCAAATGGATCTTCAAAAGAAAACTAAAGGTAGATGGAACTATTTAAAAGTTCAAGGCAAGGCTAGTCATTTAGGGCTTTAAACAAAAGTCAAGAATAGACTACTTTGATACTTATGCTCCAGTGGCTCGTATCAGTACCATGAGACTGCTGATTGTTATGGCATCAATTCACAATCTGATTATTCATCAGATGGATGTGAAGACAGCTTTCTTGAATGGTGACTTGGAAGATGAGGTTTATATTATAGGAAACTAGAAGAGGGGTTGAATAGTTTGCTGGTTAATTTGTCATTTTAAAACTTTGCTTAGAAAATTGTTAGATTCAAGTTGTATGTCAATCAATCAACAATATGAATCACAACTAAAATATCTAATATAATGAACTAAGTAAACAATAACACTAAAGAGATAGAGAAAGAAACGATCAAACCAAGACACCAAGATTTATAGTAGTTCGGCAATGAAGCACCTCTTCGTTCCTACTCCACTCCCCGAGTACTCCACTCGAGATTTCACTATGTCAACAAGCTCCCTTTAGGTGGAGAAACCTTTTTACACTACGCTTACTTCTTTTCTGACCTAAGCTAGAATTTCGAGTCCTAATCTTACTAGAAACCACTCTAAAGACTTTTACAAAGTCTTTATACACTCACAAGATATAATACCCTTGGATGACCACAATCCAAATCACCACCAATACAACATATTACACTATTGATCTATACACAATCCAATTTACACAACATACAAAGTACAAGTAATAAAGATATGTGATCTAAGGAGGAAGATATAGAGATCACTTGATAACAAATCGTATGTAAAAAATACGATTGTTGCTTATCTTATACTATAATAGCAAGAAGAATGGATGAATAAAGATTAATCACTTGAAAACAAGATCAAGATATGTTAGTGATCAAGATATGTGTTTTAGAAAGAAAGGAAGAAGAGAGAATAACAGATCTGAAAAAATTCATGGCAAGAGGTTTTGTTTTTCAGATAGGGTGGCCCAATATTTATAGGCACAAAAAAGATGGCAAGCTAAGTTGCCCATACTAAGTACTAAGTTACTAATAATTAGCATAAGTTTAAACACCTAATCATAATAGATTAGTAAATAATATAGATAATATTGTCATAAAGCAATTTCCCTCATTGCTCACTTCTTCATGTTTCTCCACAACCTTCTAAGACTTTTTCCGATTGACCTTACTCCACCACGTTGCTCATCTTGTAATTATACTTGACGGTTGATGATTTTGGTTTGGCGGGTGTAAAATGGTTCAAGGTGAGGGTCAATGTTAGGTGGGTTTTGAAAGACTTGAGGAACTTGATTGGTTAAAGAATTAACATAACGAATGGGGGAAGGAGTGCTTGCACGCGAGGTCCCTTCGTCATTCCCATCGTCATCATCATCGTTAAGATGACATGAGGATGGTTGATCAAAGGTGGAAGAAGAAGTTGAATGACGACCTCTTCTCGTGCCACGATCCCTTCTGGGCTTTCGCTCTAATTGAACGAGAAGAGGATTCATAACACGATCGTACAAGACATAGGACTCGTTTTCCAATTCTGGATTTTACCTAATGATGAATTTAAACAAACGAGTTAATAACATACCATATGGTAGAATTAACCTCTTTTGTTTAGTAACCCACTCCATTCGTTTTGCCATGAAACAGGCAAGGTTGAATTTTTCAGAGTGTACGACACAATAAAGCATATAACAAAGACATGCAGGAACATGATCCCGAGTACCCCCCCAGACAAAAGACATTTTCCCGGATAATTTCTTCTAAAGGCTTCAGGGTTGGCTCAATTTCACGAGTTAGAACTTGATATTCAAGAACATCAATCTCTTCCTCATGACGGATGCGACGGACTTGACCATCTCGATCAATTCGAATAGACGAAATGATGTCCTCAATGGAAGGAAGGTTGGTTTGATATGGACCATCCGAAGAGATACCATATGCCAACTCATCAAGTCTCCATCTATCGATAAAGTCACACGCACCTTCACAAGGTACATAAAGAAATCGAGCAAATTCTTTAAGAGAGTAAGAAAAGAATTGATTTTAAATAACAAACTCGATATTGACTATAAAACTCAAGAATGAAGCGAGGACAAATTTGTTCAGTTATTTTAAGGAGACACTCGAACTCGACAAAATAAAACAAAGACCGAACATAGTTTAGATCCGTAAAGTTGTCAAAAACCTCCCGACCCTCATGAATGTAACAACTTTCAAGGTCTCTTAGTTTCTCTTTTATAGGTGTACGATATTCATGTGATATCATTGGTATGTAGGCTCTTGTATTTTTATGATCTTCGGATGACTTACGAGGCATGATTTCCTAAACCGAAAGGCGAAATCACATTTTATTATCGTTTCACTTGTAGTTGGTTATGCACATTGCTTCTAGTATGTGCCTAAATGTAACAAATGTGGAGTAACGATTAACTCGACCTAAATATAACATCCTAAGAGTTAACCCAAACGCTCCTTAATTTGATATTTCTCATCCAAACAAGTCAAAAAATACATATGAATTATGTATCTCGAAATTTGTTCATGAGATCATTATGCATGTGTTTGAAAACATTTTTGGATTGGATTAACAATGCATAAAAACAATTTTATTATGTTCCTAACGTGAGTGATTTAAAAATAAAATTAGGGTTTTGGTTCAAAATCATTTTTTTAACAAATTCACAAATGTATGCAAACCCTATATCTACGGAAAGCATATTAGTTATACATTGTATCCTATTACTCTTAATTGTACAAAATTGAAAGAAAAATAAAAAATCCTCAATTTCAATTTTTGGTGTTCATCATGAACCCTAGACTCAAATTGAAAAAAATAGATGAAATGACTTACAATTGATGATCTTTGTGATATTAGCATTGATTATTAGTGTTGATTTGATCTTCAATTGATGTTTTAATGGTTGAATTTGAGTTTTGGTGGGTTTTGGGTCGTGTTCGTTGAGTGCAGCAGATAAAGGGGTGTTTGGTTTTTTGTTTTGAAATTTTTTATTTAAGTGTCCCATTTTGTGACTTGCTGGTGGCGGTCCCATATTTACTGGCGGTCCCAAATAAATTGGGGGGCCGCCTATATGGGGGCCGCCCTTAGCCAAGGGTTTTTGATAATTTTTTTACGAAGAGGAGTGACATTTTAATTTGCATTTCGCGAATTAAATATGCTTAAAGTACTTCGGATGAAGTATTTAAGTTGTCACGACACGGAATGGAACACGGACTAGAATTGAGACAGAAGAAAGAGAAGCGGACTAAGATGATTTATGGAATGTGTTCCATCATTCCTAAACCAAGACGTAGATAGTTAAACGATTCACGTTTAAGGGGTTTTGTAAGAATGTCGGCGATGTTGTCGACGGACGACACTTTTTCGATTGAGATATGTCCTTTCTGGACATTATCACGAAGAAAGTGGTGACGTATTTTGATGTGTTTGGTACGAGAATGTTGCACTGGGTTTTTGCTAAGGTCAATCGCGCCTTTGTTGTCGCACATGATGGGAACGTCGTCGAGTCGTACGTCGTAGTCGATGAGAGCTTGTTTCATCTATAGTGCTTGTTGACATGCCTTTCCGGCGCTTACGTATTCGGCTTCGGTAGTGGATATAGCAAGAGCGGTTTGTTTCTTCGAGAACCAAGATGTCAAACAACATCCCACGAACGTACAAATACCGCTAGTGCTCTTTTGGTCCACATAATCTCCTGCATGATCAGAGTCGGCATATACTACGGTTTCTATGCCGGTCCCCTTAGGATACCATAATCCTAAGTGCGTAGTGCCTTTAATGTATCAGAAGATACGCTTAACCGCTTCAAGGTGAGAGGTTTTGGGAGCCTCTTGAAAGCGGGCACAAAGGCAGACACTAAACATGATATCGGGCCTACTTGTCGTTAGGTATAATAAACTACCTATCATGCCTCGATACTTGGTACTATCTACCGACTCACACTCTTCATCTTTCGTGAGTTTAGTATCGGAGGACATAGGGGTTTTCATTGGTTTAGAATCTTCTAGACCAAATTTCTTAAGCATTTCTTTAATATACTTAGATTGATTAAAGAATATACCATCTTCCATTTGTTTAATTTGTAATCCAAGGAAGAAGTTAAGTTCACCCATCATGCTCATCTCGAACTCGTCATGCATGATTTTGGCAAATTCATCACACATGTCTTGACAAGTCGAACCGAATATAATGTCATCGACATATATTTGAACAATGATGAGATTTGAACTTTTCTTCTTAGTAAAAAGAGTGTTATCTACCATTCCCATTTTATATTTATGTTTAATAAGAAAAGCTTTTAATCTATCATACCAAGCTTTGGGTGCTTGTTTAAGACCATATAAAGCTTTCTTTAATTTATAAACATGATTCGGTTTTTCGAAATCAATGAATCCCGGAGGTTGTGCCATGTATACCTCTTCATTGATAAAACCGTTTAGGAATGCACTTTTTTCATCCATTTGGAATAATTTAAAATCTAAGGCGCAAGCATAAGTTAATAATATTCTAATAGACTCAAGTCTAGCAACCGAGGCATAAGTTTCATCATAATCGATGCCCTCTTGTTGGTTGTAGCCTTGAGCAACTAATCTAGCCTTATTTCGAGAAACAATACCGTTCTCATCTAACTTATTTCTAAACACCCACTTAGTTCCTATAACTGTCATATTCTTAGGTTGTGGAACTAACTCCCAAACGTCGTTAGCAATGAATTGATTTAATTCTTCTTGTATGGCGACTATCCAACTTTTATCTCCTAAGGCTTCATTTACATTCTTAGGTTCTATGGTAGAAATGAAGCAATAAAAGTTGCTTTGTTTTTGGGCTTGTGATCTAAGGGTTCTTTGGTTAAGGTTTCCTATGACTTTTTCTAAGGGATGGTTCCTAGATTCCTTAATATTGACTACTTTATCAATCTCTAGAGTTTCATCCTCAACATTGTTTTCTAAATTTTTCTTTTCGATTTCCCTAATAGCTTCTTCTTCATCTAGGTCATCATCCACCAAGGGTGATGTCTTATTTGGTGGAGGAGTTTCATTGAATGTCACGTTGAGTGATTCTTCGATTTTCCTACTGTGTTTATTAAGAATGATATAGGCTTTAATATTTTAGGAGTAACCTAGAAAGACACCTTCGTAAGACTTTGGGTCGAACTTGGTAAGGTAATGTTTAGTGTTTAGGATGAAGCACTTGCTTCCAAACACTCTAAAATAATCAAGAATAGGTTTCCTACCTCTCAAGATTTCATAGGGTGTTTTTCCTAGGATGGCTCTAATTAGAATTCGGTTAAGTATATATGTTGAAGTATCTACGGCATTACACCAAAACTTTTGGGGTAATGATTGTTCGTTCAACATAGTTCTACTCATTTCTTGAAGTGTCCTATTTTTCCTTTCAACCACGCATTAGATTGAGAGTGCGTGGAGCGAGAAGTTATGAGGTATTAACGTTGGCATCTCAAAATTCTCAATTGCACTTCCATTATTAAATCTCTACCTGATCGGTTTCTTTTGACACTATTGTACGGTCCTGGTTGATTTTTGGATTTTCTTACTAAAATTTCGAAATTGATCGAGGCTTAGGTTTTATCCTTAAGGAATCTAGTCTAAGTATACCTAGAGTAGTCATCTACTATGACTAAGGTGTAGCGGTTTCCTCATAACTTCGTACGACGGATGGACCAAAAAGATCCATGTGGAGAAGTTCTAAGCATCTAGTCGTTGAGACTATATTCTTAGCTTTGTGACTAGCGTGAGCTTGTTAAGCATGACAAAAATGTTTATCAAACTTAATCTTAGGAAGGTTTCTAATTAGTTCCTTAGAGGCTAAAGGCCAACGATTGAATGAGACGTATATTTGCATGTCCTAATCTCCTATGCCACAAGGTGGAGTTTTCATCAATCGTTGTTAGACAAATTTGATCCTTTGGCTTATTTCCTAATTTCATCACATATAAGCCTTTCTTCCTAATACCTCTACATATGACTTTACCATCCTTAGTGATTTCACTATCATGTTCAGAGAAGGTTACTTTACACTGATTATCACATATTTGTCCTATACTTAGCAAGTTAAATCCTAAGTTATCAATATGTTCTACATTATCTATCTTGAGAGGGTCATTAGAAATCATACCTTTGCCAATGATGTTACCATGAAGATTACTACCAAAATTAACGTTACCTCCATTGCATGCCTTGTAAGTAGAGAAGAGCTTTCGGTTGCCCGTCATATGTTTGGAACATCCGCTATCCTTGATCCATTTGTCGGGCTCCAAATCAACTCCAAGGCATATCTATTTATATAAGATAATAACTTAAACGTTTGGTCTCCAATATCTCATGGGTCCAAAGTTGTTTGTGCCAAACATCCCTTGCATTTGATGCAATTGGTTGGGATGTGAGAATGGAGGACACATTTCCCATGACATGTAACTTTGACATGGAAAGTTGTTCCAACTTACAGGAAAGCAATGAGGTTGGTTTTGTTGACCAACATGTCTTTTTGGTTGCGGTGTTTTAGGACGAGAATAATTATTATTGACTCTTCTTGGAGGTGGAGTTTTTGACCTAAAATTGGGTTTAGAAAATCCAACTCTGGGTTTTGACAATGGCTTATAAAATTGTTTGACTTCGTTGTCACTAGCAACGGGAACTTTGGCATTGTTTACAATTATGTGTTTTGGTCTAGGACCTAAAATGGACTTTTGAAAAGACATAGTTTTCTCAGATTCTGACATTACTGGTGGCGGTCCCATATTTATTTTAGGGCCGGACATATCATTAAGGGGGCCGCCTATAATTATGGGACCTCCATCAGAACATGCCTTTTTCTGAGCCTTCTCAAATTGTATTTCCTTAGTTCCACTAGATGATGCTTCAAATGAATTAAACCCTAAACCTAATTTATCACCAGAGGGTTTTTGATTACTTAACATTTCATTTAGGCAATGTGTACTCTTTTTAAATTTGTTTAATCTAGTGGATTCATCCTTGAGCTTTTCATTCTCAATTTTATATACATGACACTTTGCACAATCGAGATCAACTCCCTTGTTTTTCTTGAGTGTGGACATTTTATCTTTTAATTCTTTAAGTTCATTTTCTAGACTCTTTCTAATAGCTTTTAGCTTTTTATTCTGAGTAATTATTTTTAAGCTTATTTTGTATAATTTATCATTTTCGTTGTCTATATCTAAATCTTTAATTGATGAGTTTTTATCACTAAAGTAGGAGGATTCAGAACATACCTCATTTAGTGCTTGAGCTACAAGACATGTCTCGTCTTGGATCTTCTTATCATTCTCTTCACCGCTATCACTGCAAGAACCTCCAACAAATGCTCTTTAGTTCTTGTCTCTCGGTGGCTTTGGAAATTCTCTAATAAGATGATTTGGATCTCCGCATCTAAAACACTTCCTTTTAATTTTGTCATTTTTGTCGTCTCGGCTTCTTTGAAAGGTCTTTTTGTCATTATGAGGTTGTCTTATGAATCTACCTCTTCTTTTAAAGAACAACTTGAAATCTCTTACCGCCATGGCGTACTCTTCGTATTCACTTCTGGAAGTCAAACACTCTTCATCACTAGATTCTTTCTTAGCCTTTAAAGTAAGAGATTTCCTTTCTCATTTTAAATTTGTTTAATCTAAGTGATCGTCATCTTTGAGTGTGTTTCTTTGTCTCTTATTTTAAGTACATGGTCACTTTGCACAATCGAGTCACTCCTTGTTTTTCTGAGTGTGAAAATTTTATCTTTTAAATTCCTCTAAGTTCATTTTCTAGACTCTTACTAATAGTTTTTACGATTTTTGTTCTTAGTTATTATTTTTAGCTCATTTTGCATAAATTTATCATATTTCGTTGTCTAGATTCTAAATCATCAATTGATGAGTTTTCATTCACTAAGTAGCGAGGATGGCGGAAAGTGATACTCATTTGGTGCTTGAGATACGACATGTTCGTCTTGGATGCTTTTCATCATTTTCTTTCACCGCAACGGCTCCCAAAAACTCCAAAAATGCTCTTTTGGTTTTTTTATTTTGGTGGCGTTGGACATTCTCCAATAGATGGTCTTTGGATCTTCGCATCTAAAGACACTTCCTTGCCACTTTTACCTTTTTTGTTGTTCTGCGTCTTGGTGTGAAAAGTTTTTTTGTCGTTACGAGGCTATGTCTTACGAATCTACCTCTTCTCTTAAAGATGCTTGAAGTCTTCTTACCGCAGGGTACCTTCGTTCTTCACTACCAGAAGTCGAACAATGTTTCATCTTAGATTCTTTCTTAGCCTTTAAAGCATAAGGAAAAAAAAGATTTTTTTTTTTTCTTTTAACTTTTTCTTTGACTATTTCAGAATCTTTCTTGATGACCATCTCATGGACTTTGAGGTTTCCAATGAGCTCATCAAAAGATAGTGGTGTTAAATCTTTCGACTCTTCAATTGTCGTGACTTTTGCTCTTTATTTAGGATGTAGAGCCCTAAGAAACTTCCTTATGTAGTTCTTACTAGAGTAACCTTCATCAAAAGATTTAAGACTAGTAATAATAGTATTAAATCTAGCAAATGCACTATCTATAGATTCGTCTTCGGAAATGACGAATTGTTCATATTGTTGAACCAAAAGGTCGATCTTATTATCTTTGACTTGGTTATTACCTTGATGGGTGATTAACAAAGTTTTTTTCCAAAATTGTCTTTTGCCGTTATGTAGCATGATGTCAAATTGTTACATACTCTTTTCTAGGACAAAGCATTGTAAATAAACCATGTTGGCTTATTGTTTTTCGCAAGCTTCTTTAAGAATCATCAGTTTGTTTTTCAAAAGGGAGATAACCGCATCATAGTTTGCTTTTCGGATTTAAATATTAGGTTGAAAATCAACTCTTGTAATAACATGCCAAAGGTCTCTAGATCTTTTGATTTAGCATATGTCCTCGAATTATTTTTGATCAATAAATAAAAAAACTATGTCCCTTTCAGAAGAAGTGATGGTCTTGGCATGATTGCCCTTCGCTACAGATTTGTCAGAATCCATAGATCTATACAAGACTGTTATATTCAATATATGTTTTAAAATCTTGATTGACGCCTGGCTTCTTGATCCAATGTAGGAACTAGAAGGGGGGGAGGGTTGGAAATAGTTTACCGGTTAATTGGTCGTTTTAAAACTTTTTGCTTGAAAATTATTTGAGTTTGTGTTATATGTCAATGCATATCAACAGATTATGAATCACAACTAAATTTATCTATGTCTATGAACAGTAAAACAATTAATAATAAAGAGATAGGAAAGAAACGATAAACCAAGACACCAGCTTTATAGTGGTTTGCAGACGAAGCACCTCTTCAGTTCCTTACTCACTCCCAGAGTACTTCCCACTCTCGTGATTCTTAACTTATGTCAACAAGCTCCTTTTAGGTGGAGGCGAAAAACTGTTTTACACGTCGTCTTACTTTTCTTTGCCGACACTAAGCTAGATGTCGAGTCCTAATCTTAGCTAGAACCAATCTAAGACTTCACTAAGTCTTTATACATTAACAAGATATATATACACTTGGAATTACACACAAGTCCAGAAGATCAACAATACACAATTTACACTATTGGATCTACACACAATCCAATTTACACAACACCACAAATAAAATGTAATGAAGATATGTGATCTTGAGGAGGAAGAGAAAGTTCACTTGATAACAATTCATATGTAGAAGAATACGATTGTTTTTCTCTTGCACTTGATTAGAAGAAGAAGAGAGGAAGAAAACAATTAATCACCTTGAAACAAAAGAAGGTATGTATGTTAGTGATCAAATGTCGTGTATGTTTTGAAAAGAGAAAGAAAGAAAGGGAAAAATAGATCTAAGCTATAACTTCTCCTTTCATGGCAAGGAGGTTCTATTTTTTAGATGGGGTGACATAAGATCTTATAGGGATAAAAAATAGCTGTTAGCTAACGGTTGTTTTGGTCCCAGCAGTCCCTTATATATAAGGGAGCCGACAGGCCTATAAGGAGGCCGCTGTAGACTATGCTCTCCTTTTTGTCTTTTTGTGGGGAATGTGTTATCTGTTTTACAACCTTCCATTTTGGAGGAAAAATCTGATTTCAAATTAATTAATTTAATAAAATTTCTTTTATAAATAATTATTTTGTGTTTATATTTTTGTAAAAACACTTTTGTAAAAATGTAAGGTTTAGGACAAAAATTATTTTCTTGATCACTAATCATGTTTAATGATTTGTTTATCCATACCTTAAGTGATTAATCTTACTGAGAAATGGAATTTTACGATAGTTAATTTATAAAGTTTAATTTTATCGTAAACGTATTTACATTTTGTCGATTATCAGAAACATCAAGAGGTCGAAAAAATATAAATAACGTTTTAGACATTATTTGTTTATTAACATATTTTGTATACAAAGCCACAAAGCCAATTAACATTTACGATAATAACAAAATAGTCTATAAACAATATTCAACTCGCTCAATCATCCAATAACCAAATCTAATCTAGACAACGCAAAATCCCTCGGATTTCATCACATGCAATCATCGAAAATCAATCAAATCACAAAAATAAAAATAACACTTGTAAATAGAATGCTTACAACCAACATAAAAATGTTTCTCGCTTCCCCTCGGCATGGCTCGAGCTCGGACGAGACCCCAAACAACATAACTGACACTTTTCAAACAAAATCAACTTCACTAACACGATAATCTATCCTTTTTATTACCACTTTTCAACCAAAAATACGTGAATCGAGCCCAAACTCTAACTAGAAAAATACCCATTGCATGTTACGTTTCTTTACTGGAACACGTAAAAAATGACCAGGGGATTAAGAAAATATAAGTTGATCATTATGCATGTCATTTTTCCGGCGACCGGTGGCGGTTTTCGGTGGTGGTGCTCGGCCGGATATGAAAGGAGGAGGGGAAAGCTTCATTTCTATAAAATAAAGAGTGTGTGTGTATTGTTTGGCTTATATAGAGTAAGTGTAGTTTGGGCTTTTGACACTTTTGGTCCCTCCCTCTTTTCTTGTTTAGATATTTGACACGCCAACTTTTACTTAAATAAAAATCGACAACCGTGGCTTGGGATTACACTACCGAGGCCATTTTTTTTGAAAAATTATTTACTTGCAAAAGTTCTTGTATTAATTAATTAAAGTGACACTTAATAAAGGTGAATGTAAACATGTCATTTGTTATTAAATGCAAGTTTTTAGTCAAGGTCAAGGAACAAAGACAACGAACTCTAAAATTTAAATTACGTTCATAAAAATAATGACATGATGTGTCGTAAAATTTTATGATGCTTAAAACGTTTAACGATCGCGCGGTCAAATGTTGACTCGCAAAATGATCAAAAATAAAAATTTTCAAATTCCATTCGTAATAAAATGCGAAAATAATTATTCTCGACAATTAAAATTTTAAATGTCGACGTTCGTTCACATGAACTTATAAAATAATAATTATAACGTCGTATTCTTGATCTTCACACGCTTCATAACACTCGGGTAGTTACATCCTCCTTTAAGTTAAGAAGACAAAGGAGTTATGAAATTATTCGAACAAATTAAGGAACGCTTGAAGCTTAGAAGACAGATGAGGAGGTGGGAAAACTATATCAATGGAAGACCAATTCTACCGCTAAGAGATCATACTGAATAATTAACCGTTAGGGGGAGATTGTTAGGAATAGAAAAGTGTTTATTATTCTTAAAGAATTGGTCTTTGTTTTATAGAGCTAGTTTAGTATTTAATATTTCATTACAAAAAAATTTAGATTGTACACGCTTATATCTCCACGATATTAAGAGCGTGTAGATTTTTTTTGGGTTTATCCACGATTCCAGACGTGTAGAAAGTAACCCACGTTCTCAAGCGTGGAGTGTTATTAATCAAAACATATAATAGATGAATAATAAAAATGTTCACGAACAAAAGCGTGTAGATTTTGTGTAACTAAGTAATAAAACTAAAAAAACCACATAAATCAGCGTGGACTTTCTCAATAAAGCATTACATTTTTTTCACTTTTTAAATTTACTAACCTTAAATGTCTAGGCTGTGCATAGGGTTTCAAAGTTAGGTTTCAAAATCGAGGCAATCAAGTACGAATCTAATCAATCAATATCTGAATATGATAGATCAATATGCCCATCGCATCAATCAAAATCAAAACAATCACATTCTTTAATCAGTTTGAAGGTTCGTTGTTCATCGCTTACTTAATTCGATCAAACTAACTTAGGCTAATTAGGCCAACTAACTTACTTAGTTAAGTAGATAAGAGATAGATTAGTGATAGTATAAGTACTTCATTTTCTAACAAGGGAGTAAGTGTTTTTCATTCATTTTTTCATTTTCACTTAATTTTCTCTTAATGAAAAACCTTCTTTGATAATATATATATATATATATATAATAGAATGAGATCAAATAAAAAGACTTTTTTCATAAAAAAGATAAGAAGGATTATTGACCATTGATTTAAAATCAATGGTGTAGATTAGCTATCATCATAACTAACTATTAAGGGTACAAAAGTAATTTACCCAATACTCTTCTAACTGACTTATATAAACAAAAAATAAATAACCTATATTAAAAAAATCCCATCTCTTTCTATTACAAAAAACCAGGTCGACATAAACACACATAAATCAATGGATTTTGCATAAAAAGGGGGATTTTCACCAAATCTTTAATCCATGTCACTCTAATCTTGAATCCCCTTTTTTATGCAAAATCAATTGGTATCAAATTAGGGTTTGTAACACCAATCGGGTTAAAATAATTGTAATCATGGATTTAAAGCTCAATTTCGATTTTGTACAGAATGTTACCGATTAGTATTAGTGATAATCAAGGTATGTATATTTTTTCGTTAAAATTGATTTCTGTTGGACATCAGATAAAGATTTGTTGTTCTAATTTAGTGTATGTGATAAGAAATTCGTGCTATTTTTTTAATTTGGTATGTAAATTAGTGTTTTTAGTGTAATTTGATGCAATTATGGATTTATGGTGAGAATTCAACAAGATTAGTGTTTCTAGTGTTATTTGCTGGAATTATGGATTTGTGGTGAAATTTCAGCAAGATTAGTGTTATTAGAGTAAATTGATGCACAAAATAGTATTATATACTCAACACGTAATTTTGCGTTATTAGTGTGACTTGATCAAAATTTGCTTTTTGTTTTGTATTTTGGTGCACAAATAACATGTATTGGTGTATCATAAATTTAAGTTATTAGTGTAATTTGTGTTATTAGTAGAACCTGATGCACAAACTAGTGTTATTCCATATTTGTGTTATTAGTGTTACCGTCATCTAATTATGATTTTTTTTGTTCATAGGAGTTACGTCTGCAACTATAGATGTTGATCAACAACAAATGGCCAAAACATTAGGTGTATAGGGATAGGGATGCTTCTCCGCTTTAGGTGAAAACATAGATAGCCTATAGGTTAATTGCAGTATGCAAGGAGTTGTTACTCGGAGTGTAGGTTTTTGAATTTGATTGGGTTCCTCTAAAAGAAAATCTGAGAGGTGTTTGATGATAGACACAATTGGTTCTTTATTGATTTCCCAATATTTGTGGTTCACTGGTTGACATGTTGATCTATCAAAACAACTACCTTTATGTTGACGCCATACTTATCTATGTATTCAATGATTTTAATGACCGATATTAGTGGTTTCTGCTTAGCTCATCAAAACCATCATTTTCAGATTATATTAACAGGTACTCTGTATTAATATTTTATGCATTAATATTTTATGTATAATTATTTACACTTCTAAGCATTATAACAGGTAGGACCAGAGATTTGTAAAAATAAGGCGTTCAAAAAACGTATATGTGATATTGTATGGACCGATACCATTGATCCATCTGAGTTTGAAAGAGAATGGGATTCGATAATCAGTGATTTCGAGCTTCAATCCAATAACTGGTTGAGAGACATGTTCGAACTAAGTTTAATTGGATACCAGCTTACTATAGGGACGAGCCAATGTCCGGTTTAATGCGCACGACATCTTGGTCTGAGAGCAAAAATCACTTCTTTGGTCAGTTGACTAGTACCACATTAAATCTTGTCGAATTCGTTAGTCACTTTGACACTGCAATGGACATACAGAGATACACTTATCAAACAAATCAACACAAAACTCGATATGCCACACCTGATTTATTAACAGACTATGTTCTTATAAAGGAGGCGCGTGAAATCTACACTAGGACGATCTTTTATGATATTCAAGAAAAGATTTGTGCATCAATCACTGATTGCATGTCGATGAGTGTGATGGCGATAGATGGTTCGCACAAATTCTTCATAAAGGAGATAGGACCAGAACTCAGTTCTAAAGGGTTATTCGAGGTATTATTATAGTTAAATTCATTTTTTACTTAAGACATAATGCTTATTTTTACATGTTCGAAGACAGTTGACATAAAGTTATATTCAATTTTATA
This sequence comes from Tanacetum coccineum, assembly GCA_026074375.1. Lineage (NCBI taxonomy): Eukaryota > Viridiplantae > Streptophyta > Magnoliopsida > Asterales > Asteraceae > Tanacetum > Tanacetum coccineum. The sequence continues at coordinate 31,519 of BQNB010060884.1, forward strand.
TATTTATGTCTTTTCCCACTTTCAGGTTCTTTTCACTCCTTCTAATGTAACGTTGTCGTGTAGTTGTAAGCGGTTTTTATGTACCAAGGATTTGTGGTATTACTGAGTTTCCAAAGAGGTATGTGTCGAGACGTTGGACAAGAGATGCAGTTACACGAGAAAAACGAGCTAGATTTGATGGAAGAAACAAGTTTAGTGATGGAAATATACGTTGTCAAGGATAAAACTGGTTCTGTCGAATATTGCATCGACAAACTGGCTTCAAACATTGAAGAGCTAGCAATCTACTCAGATAGTCTACAGGATCTAAAGTCAAAAGTGGATACTGATTTGCCAAATCAGCGGCCTATGTTCGATCGTGAAGTGATATCATCTGCATTTGGAGTTTCAAAATCATCTAAAGTCAAAATTTACAATCCACTTCGAAGTAGGAATAAAGGAGAGCGATCTAACAAAAGGATAATCCCTAGTAAAGAGCGTGCGATGACTGATGGTGCGAAAAAGGAAGAAAATGTAACAATTGTGGTGATGAAGATGCAGATCATGACTCTCGAACTGCCTAAAACCCAGAAGACACTGACAAATAAAAAAGTAATGTCTGGTGCTTAGTTTTCTTAGTGTTATACGTCACCGGTTGTCATTTTTGATATTACATAATTTTTTTTATTTCCATAGTATTAGTGGTATATGTAAATACAAATTGAACAATATCATGTATCAAAAACTATTTTACTCACATGTCCCTTTGTCAAAATTTCATAGTTTGGTAGGAAAGATTTATTACATTATCTGGAAATTAGATTGAAATTGAGTAATTAGACATTGGTGACAAGTAAGAAACAGATGCACATTATAATGATTTTAATGACAAAAAATATTTATTTCAACACCCGGGCCAATTAGAGAAAACATAACAATTTTAACATCATATTTATTTGTAATTTTCATGCACAAAACATAATTTATTTTAAATACCTCAGGCCTATTAGAGAAACAAAACACTTTTAATATCATATGAAAACCAATGCACATTTAGCTTGATTTTCATGCACAAAACAACTTATTTAAGCTTTTTTATATTTTTTAAAATAAATTTATTAATTTTATATTTAAAAGAGTAAAAAAAGTTTTTTTTACGTTTTACACATATACGGTGTTGTCCCGAACCCAAATTGACTTGACCCGAGTTGACCTGAATCCGAGTAACCCAAATTCAAATATGATCGCGTTTTGGTATGAAATTCTAAGTTTGTCAGTATCTACCATGTGTGTGTAAACTTACCGTGTTTTTTTGTAAACACCTCTGGACTATTATAGAAACATAAAACTTTTACAACATTGTAAGAAAACTGATGCACAATTAGCTTGATTTTTATGCACAAAACAGAGTTATTTTAACATCCTAGGTCAATCAGAGAAAACAAAACACTTTTAACATCATGTTTGTATGTAATTTCATGCACAAAACATATTTATTTGAAAGACCTAAGGCCTCTCAAAGAAATAAAACACTTTTAATATCATATGCAAACCAATGCACATTTAGCTTGATTTTCATGCACTTTTTTATTTTATTTTTTAAATAAAATTTATAAATTTTCTATTTAGAAGAGTAATAAAAAGTTATTGTTAGAAATATTGTAATAGATAGTTACCACTAGTAGGTATGTAGTTCCTACTAGTAGAGTAAAAGTTCCTGCTGGTAGGTATGTAGTTCCTACTGGTAAGGATAATGTTATAGTTAGTACTGGCAGGACAAAAGTTATTCCTGCTGGTAGAACAATATTAGTCCTGGTAGTATTATGCTTACTACGAGTTGATAGTATAGTTAGTTAGTGATAAGGATATGCATGAGATATCCTAGGAAGTGATAACACTTATCACTTTAGCTTTTAGCGAGTCTTAAGGAAACAAGTAGTTAGGGTTTCATGGGTATTTAAGAAACCTACGTTCATAGGTGAAGGATACGATTAAGAAAAACACTTTTATTTATTAATAGAAAAGATCCATAGAGGATCATTGTTTGAGTAATTCTTCTTTAACTCTGTTGTTTATATTCCGCGTAAACAATAGTTTCATTTGTTAGAGTCTCTCTTAGAGTTGCTTGTGATTACATAAGTGCTCTACAACCTTAACAGGCTTGAAGATCTATCTAGGGCTGGACCTACAAGTGGTATCAGAGCCTGGAGAGAGCCTCTGTTAAAGAAACTTTACTATTCTTACTCATAAAAACTTCATAATGACTTCACAAAATCCATCACAAACATACCCTATGCCATCACCATCAGTACCTACATTCTCTTTCCCATCAACAACTGAACCTGTGTTCTCTGTGTCAACCTCTGAACCAGTTTTTGAGTCTCCAAACCACTCTCAAAACTCTCAACACTCTCAAACCTCACAAACCACCCAGTCTCAGCAACTCCAACAATATCACACAACCACTGTCTCAAACAATAATGCCAAATTTCCTTACTTAAAGAAGGAAGAATACGAGAATGTGGGCCATGAAGATGGAGTATTGGATCATGAACATTTTTTTAATTATTTTTATTTATAATTAAACCCAACTGTGGAACATTGTTCTAAATGAAACAGCAAGAAAAAAGAAGAAGAGATCAAAAGGAAATATTATGATTCTTCCTCCTGTTTCTGTTGAAGAACACATTGCTGTTCAAAGAGAGACAAAAGCAAGAACTATATTGCTTCAGTCTCTTCCTGAGGATCATATGGCTGATTTTCACCATCTAGATGATGCAAGGGATATCTGGTTGGCTGTCAAAGCCAGATTTGGAGGTAATGATGAGTCTAATAAGAATGATGGGAAGTCAATGCTAAAGCAGGGAGTATTTATAATTTAGGGATCTGAATCAGAGGTCTGCATAAGGGCTATGACAGGTTTTAGAAGATATTAAGTCAACTCAATCAGATGCAAGCTAAACCAGACAATGAAGATTTGTAAACATGAAAGTTTCTCAGAAGCAATTTCCACCTTCTTGGTCACAGGTTCCATCACTCTTAAAACAAAGGTGGTCAGTTGATTTATGCTAAGCTTTGATGATCTATACAACAAGCTAGGACTTTGAAAAATGATGTGAAGGGTGGCTCAAGTTATGATTCAAGAGGTACTTCTGCTCCTACCCATTCAGCCTTTATTAGTGCTGCTAGCACTAATTCAAAGATGTCATATCCTGATCAATCCCATTAAACCACTTTTACTTCTGCTTCATCAATTCCTAATGCTTCTAGCAATGTGATGGAAAATGTTCTCCATTCCTTTATTGTTGAAAGTGATCCACAACAGCAGATCACTTATGAAGATTTTGATCAAATTGGGAAATTGGATTTGGAGGAATTAGACATCAAATGGCAAATGGCAATGCTCTCTGTTAGGATTAACAGATTTGAAAAGAAAGCTAGGAGAAAGATGAAATTTAATAACAAGGATGCTGCAAGGTTTGACAAGAAGAAGGTCAAATGCTATAAATGCTCAGAGTTGGGTCACTTTACTAGGGAATGTACAAGAAAACAGTTGGATTCTAAAGCAAGGTACTCTTCATTCAAACTTAAGGAGTTGGATAAGACAGAAGAACCAAAGGCCTTGTTGTCTGTTGATTCAATGTTAAACTGGTCAGATCATGAAGGTGAAGATGTGGAAAGTGGTGCTGCTCAAGTATATGGGATGATTGCTGGAGCTGAGGAGGATGCTGCTGGTAGTGCTACTGGTAATGCTACTGGTGATGTTGCTGATGATGTTTCTAATGCTGCTGCTGAATTTGCCCTCATGGGTATCTCTTCTCAGGTACATACTTGTCCTTTTGGTTGTGAACATCTATATGCTGAACTTAAAAAAGAATTTGACAATGTAGAAGTTCAATACAAAGAGTGTTATATCCAGGTTCAAGCATATAAAAGTACTTTACAAACTTTAGAACAACAGAAGGGATGGTACCAAAGTAATCAACTAGTTTTAGAAGAAAGAATTAGAATATTAACTGCCAATTTAAAAAACACAACAAACATGTTAAAATATACAGAGAAACTGAATGAACAGGCTAAAATTGAAAAACTGAATGATAAGGTTCAACTTGAGGAGTCTAAGGCAAGGTTTGACAAATGGAAGGACTCTTCCAAAAACCTAGACAAACTGATCCATAGCTCCATGTCCTCAAGATCAAAATTTGGTTTAGGATTTGGAGAAACTTTTGGATCAGATGAGGTGTTTGATCCCTCTGCCCTAGCATCTTTGACTCAACACCTGAAGATGTTGCAGAGAAACCTCTCTATGACAGGTTTGTCAAAGCTGTTGGAATGCATGTTGTTCCTCCTCCTTTAACAGGAACTTTCATGCCTCCTTCCAACAATCTTGACCTTGATGATACACAGTTTACCTATGGTTCCAAGTCCAATAATTATGTTGAAACTAACTCTGTATCTAATGACTTTGTCTCTTGTGATAACAGTGACAAGTCTTTAGACTCAGAGACCACTGACTTTGCATCCTGTGTTTCAAGTGTCAAGTCCTCAAGCTCCAAGACCAATGAACCCTTAGCCTCTGCCCCTAGTTCAGTTGACTTCAAGACAGTGTTAGAGACTGCTGACCAACAATCAAATTCCACAAATGATGATTCTAGTTTTTCTTTTAAGGAGAATGTAAAACCTCCTAGGAATTTATGTAATAAGAGTGGAATAAACAGAAGGAGTCTTTGTAAAAGAAAGTCTTTTGGTTCTAAGACATGTTTTGTTTATGGTAGTAAACTTCATCTGATTAAAGATTGTAATTTTTATGAGAAACAGTTGGAATTGCATAAAAACCTATGTGGAATAATGTTGCAAATATTCCCTCATTTGTATCAAAAGCAGCATCTGTTCCTGCTGCTAGTATGAATAGACCAGCATCTGGTCCTGCTGTTAGTAGGAATAGACCAGTATATGTGCCTGCTGGTAGTAGGAATAGACCAACATCTGTTCCTGCTAATAGACTATTTTCTACTGGTTGTAAAAATAATGCTGCTCGACCTATGACCAGACCAACAAGCCATTATTTTCAACACTTTAGAAGGCCTGGCTATTATAACCATATGAATATGGATGAGGGAAGAAGGGGAACTGCTGTTAAGCCCTCAACAGGTTGTTCTTAGAGAATTCAAAGGCCAAATATGCACTGGGGATCCAAGAACAATGGTGGATCTCATCAATCTACATGGTTTAACTT
>BQNB010060885.1:10108-36733 GCA_026074375.1 Tanacetum coccineum
TGCATCTGTTGCATTATCATACACTTGGGAAATCTTGTGGTCCTACAATATATGATTTATCAAACCTATGAATTCACCAACATTATTGTTGACGTTTTAAAGCAATGTTTTTCAGGGGATCAATAAGCACAAGGTGCGATGGATACATTGGTGGTTTCGATTTGAATGACTTGCATTAAAGATTTTGTCGCATTTCATTTTGTTATCTGTTATAGGCTGAAAATCTTTGTATTTGATCAAGTGAACAAGTTAAGCTACGGGCTTATGTAACAATTACTTTGTTAAATCCAATGTATCGTTTTCAAATGACTTTTTGGTCGTTCTATATATAACTTGTGTTGTTGATCTATGAAGTAACATGCCCCGGACCCTTATTCCGCTGCGACCCAACTTGGGGGTGTTACATTAAGAATGTTAGCTACATACTTATCCTGACTAATAAAGATTCCATTAGGTTGTTGCTTCACCTGTAATCCCAAAAAGAAGGTGAGTTCACCCATGGAACTCATTTGGAATCTTTTGTGCATACAGTCTTCAAACTCAGTACACATAGATTGTTTTGTAGAGCCAAAAATCATGTCATCCACATACACTTAGACTAACATAATGTCACTTTTGTTCTTTTTGATAAACAATGTTTTGTCTATGGTACCTCTTCTAAAACCATTGTCTAGTAGGAAGGTAGAGAGTGTCTCATATCAGGCTCTAGGAGCTTGATGTAAACCATAAAGAGCTTTAACTACCTTATACACCTTGTTTAGATGAGCAGGATCAACAAAACCTAGAGGTTGATGAACATATACCTCCTCTTCAATAGTGCCATAGAGAAATGCACTCTTAACATCCATTTGGTAGATAGGAAATCCCATGTATGATGCAAAGGCTAAAAATAACCTGATTGCCTCTATTCTGGCTACAGGTGCAAAAACCTCATCGTAATTAATAACTTCCTCCTGTCTATGCCCTTGTACAACAAGTCGTGCTTTGTTTTTGGCAACTATACCTCTCTCATCCCTATTATTTCAGAAAACCCACTTTGTGCTAATTGCCTTTTTCCCAGATGGCAAATCAACAAGTACCCAAACCTTCTATAGTGTGAACTACAGCAATTCATCTTGCATTACTTCAACCCAGTTTTCATCCTCTAAGGCTTGTGATATTTTCTTGGGTTCTTCTTGGGAGAGAAAACATGCCAACAAGCAGTTCTGATGGTCTTTATGATTTGTTTTATTCTGTTTATGGATGTAGCTTACCAAAGCTTGTTGTATTGAAGAAGCTTTTTGAATCTTTCCTCTTGTTTGAACTGCTGATGTAGGATCTCTAAGGATTTGATCTTTTAGATGAACCTTATGAATTCTGAGTGTGGGAATAGGACTGACATTAATGGTGTTATCCATATTATTGAAATCAGCCTCTACACCCACATCTTCATCATTATAGGCTCCACTGAATATGCCATCATTTGGAAATACCTCAGAATCATCTTCTAAGTCAGGCATATTAGGATCACTAGGTAAATCAGCATTAGGAAGAGTAGATGCATCAATAGGTATTTGTCCTCCAAGATAGACAAATGATGATTCACCAGCATTTGTGTAACACCCCCAAATTAGGTCGCAGCGGAATAAGGGTCCGGGGCGTGTTACTTCATAGATCAACAACATAAGATATACATGATATATTTTGCAACTTTTATGTATTGGGTATAAAAGTGGGTATTTGTTGAAGCGTAGTAAAGTTTTTGTGGTTCTAGGAGTGCCTAAACGCAATTTATCGCGAAACGTATACACTTTACGTATCCGATAAAAATAAAATGAACAAAGTTAATAATTATCCTCAAAATAATTGATATAGACCCCTTGCTTGATGTAAACATTTTAATTGTTTGATGTCCACGTTTACATTAAACGCTAATATTTTGCTACGCGATTTAACCTAACCGATTACAATTTCAAGCAACCTACACGATACTATACAAAAAGTACATTGCGGATTTTTGACGTCGTCAATGACTTGAAAACACAGGAGATATAGACTTCCCCCATTAAACGAGCCTTTGTCCTCAAGGCTCACTATTCAGCAGCACTTACGACGGTGTGTCTTGGTGAAGAAGGTGTGATTTGCTTCTTGAATTGGTCTTCACGTTCCACGTAACTCGGGACCATCGTCTTGAGTTCCATCGAATATTTAACTAATGGATTTGATTATTGCTTTAAAAAAACTCGTTTCACTTCAACAAAAGGCCCACTATTTCTACCAGCTCTCAACAAAATGACGTTTGTCGTCCAAATAAGTCCAACCAACAGAACGCTAATGGTTTTTCGTCAGGCATAACACTTTTTCAGATTACAATCCTGAAACTTATTATGAACTCTGGCTTGAAAAACCCTTCTTCTAGACGTTCAAGCTTTACGGCTACTTCTCCAACCCTTTCTATCACCTTAAAAGGTCCAACATACCTAGGGTTTAACTTCCCCTATTTGCCAAAATGCACAACCCCTTTCCAAGGCGAGACCTTAAGCATAACTTTATGCCCGACTTAGAATTCCATTGGTTTACACTTTAAGTCAGCGTAACTCTTTTGTCGATCATGAGCGGCTTGCATCCTTTGCTTGATCTAAATTATTTTCTCAGTGGTCTCTTGAATTAGTTCTGGACCGAGTATTTGAGCTTCTCCAACTTCAGTCCAACAAACAGGTGAACGATACTTTCGACCATAAAGTGCTTCGAATGATGCGGCCTTGATGCTGGCATGATAGCTATTGTTATATGAGAACTCGACTAATGGAAAATGGTTAACCCAACCCTTTCCAAAGTCGATCGCACAAGCACACAGCATATCCTCGAGAGTTTGAATGGTCCTCTCGCTTTGCCCGTCTGTTTGTGGATGGTACGCAGTACTCATATCCAAATTTATACCTAAAGCGTTCTGAAGTGACCTCTAGAAATTGGATGCGAATCTAGGGTCACGATCGTAAATGATTGAGACGGGTATCCCATACCTCATGACCACTTCCTTTAGGTACAATCTTGCAAGTTTATCCAAAGGATCGGTCTTTCTCATTAGTGTGAAAATTGCAGACTTAGTGAGTTAGTCAATGATCACCTAAATTATGTCATATCCTTGAGACGTCTTAGGAAGCTTTGTGACAAAATCCATGGTGATGTTATCCTACTTCCATTCGGGTATCTTGGGTTGTACCAACAATCCTGATGGCCTTTGATGTTCGGCCTTGACCATAGCACAGGTCAAACACTTGTTAACATAAGTGGCTATGTTGTCTTTCATGTTAGGCCACCAATATAACTTCTTCATGTCTTGGTACATTTTGTCGGAACCCGGATTAATAGAGTATTTTGATTTATGGGATTCGTGCATGATCATAGTCCGTAAATCGCCATAACAAGGTAACCAGCTCCTGCCATTGAGGCACAGGGTTCCATCCGCACGTGGTTCCAACTTTTGTTCTCTAATAGCTTCTGGAAATTTAGCATTTTCAACCAACATTCCCCCAACGTCTTCACTCTTAATGTTCTCGGGTTTTCGCGCTTCGGTCTGAGCATTTAAGATCTGTTTGGGAAGATCCAAACTAATAGTCATAACCAAGGCTCGAACTCTTAGCGGTGGTTCTCGTTCTTTCCTGCTTAAAGCATCAGCAACGACATTTGCTTTCCCCGGGTGATAACGAATATCGCAATCGTAATCACTTAGCAACTCTAACCATCGTCGTTGCCTCATGTTCAACTCTTTTTGATCTAAAATGTGTTGCAAACTCTTGTGATCGGTGTACACCGTACACTTAGTTCCATATAAATAATGTCTCCAGATCTTGAGAGCGAACACCACTGCACCAAGTTCTAAATCATGAGTCGTGTAGTTCTTCTCATGAATTTTTAACTGGCGTGATGCATAAGAAATCACCTTCTCTCTTTGCATCAACACAGCGCCCAAACCCTTCTTTGAAGCGTCGCAGTATGCGATGAAGTCTTTGCTTCCTTCAGGTAATGCAAGGATTGGTGCACTGCATAACTTTTGCTTCAACAGTTGAAAAGCTGCTTCTTGTTTATCGCCCCATTCAAACTTAACCTTCTTCTGGGTGAGCTTGGTCATAGGTTTGGCGATCTTCGAAAACCCTTCAATGAATCTTCGATAGTATCCAGCAAGACCTAAAAATTGACGAATCTCCGTTGGTGACTTAGGAGATGCCCAATCTTTAATGGATTCAATCTTGGCTGGATCCACATGAATTCCTTCACTATCGATCACATGACCGAGGAATTGTACTTTGGGAATCCAAAATTCACACTTGGAAAATTTTGCATACAACTCCTCTTTCTTTAACAATTCCAGTATTATTTTCAGATGCTTTTCATGCTCTTGCTTGTTCTTGGAATAGATCAAAATATCATCAATAAAGACGATTACGAATTTGTCCAGATATGGTTTGCACACCCGATTCATAAGGTCCATGAATACGGCAGGTGCGTTTGTCAAACCAAACGGCATAACTTGAAATTCGTAGTGGCCATAACGAGTTCTGAAGGCAGTCTTCGGAATGTCTTCTTCTCGAACCCTCAGTTGATGATAACCTGACCGTAGGTCAATCTTTGAGTAAACACTCGACCCTTGGAGTTGATCAAATAGGTCATCAATTCTTGGGAGCGGATAACGGTTCTTCACCGTTAGTTTATTTAGTTCCCGGTAATCAATGCACATCCGGAATGATCCGTCTTTCTTCTTGACAAACAAGACCGGAGCTCCCCAAGGTGAGGAACTGGGTCTTATGAAGCCTTTATCGGACAATTCTTTCAGTTGCTCAGATAACTCTTTCATCTCGGAAGGCGCTAATCGATAAGGCGCTCGAGCTACAGGTGCAGCACCAGGTACCAAATCAATTTGGAACTCCACTTGTCGAGTCGGAGGAAGACCCGGCAAGTCTTCAGGAAATACTTCAGGAAAGTCCTGAACTATTGGCACGTCCTCAAGTCGCTTCTTTTCCGACTTGTCTTCAACCTCTTTTGCAGTGATATGTGCCAAAAAGATAGGAAATCCTTTTTCCATGTACTTCAGCGTTTTAGTGCATGAAATGATGTTTAATCGTGCCCCATTTCCCTGGGTACTTCCATCACCGTGTATGATTAAGGTTTTATTCTTCCAGGGAATGCGAACAATCTTCTCGGCACACATGATGACCGCTTGGTACTTCGCCAACCAATCCATACCGATTATAGCATCAAAACTACCAAGTTCTACAGGCATTAAGTTTATGTTGAATTGGTGGTTTAGGAAGTTTAATGTGCAACCCTTAAGGATAGTGTTTAACCCAATTATCCTCCCGTCAGCTAGTTCGACATCATAATAGTGATCTAGGGTAGATGGCGTGATGTCAATTTGGGAGCTAAATGCAGTAGACACAAAACTTCGATCGGCACCCGTATCAAATAAGATATAAGCATAGCGGTTGTTTAGAAGGAACGTACCCGCAACGACGTTGTCTGGGTTTGCCCCCGCATTTCCAACCACATACACCTTCGCTGGAGCCCTGTCATTCCCAGCTTGATTACCACGGTCATTGTTTCTCAGTTTTGGGCAGTTTCTTCTAAAATGTCCTTGAGCTCCGCACTCATAGCAACCATTTCCCTTCTGATTATTATTGTTGTTGTTGCGGTTGTTGTTGTTAGCATTTGCAGGTCGGCTTCTAATCCTTGGCCATATGGCCAACCCTCTTGCAGTTACTGCACTTAGGTAGACAAGGACCTTCATGATTGTAATTACACTTGGAACACAGAGGTTTAGACCCGGCGTATGATTTCCTGTCACTATTGCCTGCAGTGTAGGCCTGGCCTGTGTTCTGCCTCTTATTTTGTTGTTGTTGTTGATTCTGATTGTTTCGGGAAGTGTTTTCAAACTTCCTCTTGTTTTCAGCTTGTCTTTCCGCCATGGTACTGACTCTCTTGTCCATCAGTTCAGTGGCCATTTCAATAGCCTCTTGCATGGTCTTTGGCTTTGAAGCTACGATGTTTCCATGGATCATGTCGGGCAATCCACCGACATACCTTTCAATTTTGTCTGACTCCTCAGGGAACATCCTCACACACAGAAGTGCTAGTTCTTGAAAACGTTGGTTGTACTTGACCACATCAGTACCTATCACTTTCAAGTTCCACAATTCGGCCTCAAGCTTCTTCATTTCGTTTCGTGGACAATACTTGTCAGTCATCTTCTTCCTTAGATCGACCCAAGTCATTGAATATGCAACATCATGAGTAACAGTCATAACATGGGAATTCTACCATGTTAGAGCACTTGCTATAGGAGTACTATGTAGAGAACTTGACCTGGTTTTCCACCGAGCAGTTGCTTATTCGGAAGACAGTCTCCATTCTTTCAAACCATTGGGTTAACTCAACCACTCCCTCGGTGCCCTTGAAATACAGAGGTTTGCACTTCATGAAATCCTGGTAAGTGCACTCTCGAGCAACGCGTTCAGATCCCCTGACACCCGTTCCTGAAGAATGGCTATCAGTGCCATTCCTAGTTGCGTCACGTGCGGCCAGAGCGGCACTGACACCTTGATTAATCATAGTCAATTAAGGCCTGAAGTTGTGCCTCAGTAACAGTTGTGGTTGTTGGGGCTGGTGTAACTGGTGGGACTCGGGTTGACCTTGTGGTTCTCTTTGGTGCCATTTTCTTCAATCACAAGAAAATACAATACCCGTTAGATTTCAATACAATCATAACGTGACATAACATATGCATCATAAATAAAATAAGATCACATCACATAGTGAAATATACAACCAACACAAGATCGACATAACATAATACATCTATTCCATATATAACCTAGAAATATACATGATCTGTTTGGTACAAAATGCTTCTCTATCGCTAGGTTACAAAATGAAAATCAACATAGAGCCCTACTAGCTAGGATTTACCCGTAATACTTAGTAGGCTATACAGGATAGCTAATCGGAAACAAAAGATCTATACAGGATATCTAACTAAAACAAAAGATCTATACCGTCTGCTAGCTGGGAGTAACCCATAAAACTTAACAGCCTGCATAGTAGATACAATCATAACCGAAGCCTGACGCTGCCACTCGTGGCGACGCACCTCAGTCTCTAACACTGTAACTCGTGCCTCTAATGTCCTGCTATAAGCCTCAGATCTAGACAAATCCTGACGCCCTGCAGTGTGGTGACCAGTCCCTGAAGTGGAATCATCTCTCTCTGTAGTGTCTGCATAACAGTCAATGTTTGAATAATTTGTTGCTGTCGAGTACGATCAGCAGCCCTCAACTATTCATCTCCTCATGCCTCTGAGGTCTGTCTTAGCAATCTAAAATCGTTCTCCCGTCTAATACGATCTGTCTCCACTGTAAACTCTGTGATCTCTGACATCTGTGCATGAACTATGGTGCGTAGTGACATAACCTCTGCACGCGCAAGATCACTCGCATCCATAGATCGTCCCCAAGCCTCTCTAGACATCCTAGCCTCAGTCTCCATCAAAAGTCGTGTATGTGCATGTGCACGTCTTTCTTAATAACAATTTACTTGACCTGACCGGCAACAGATGTCTCTGACCCTGCTCATCATCTAATCGTGTAGATCTCATCTGTGTCTCGCCTAACCATAGACTCAAACTCTCTCACGTGTGCACCCAACTCTGTGTCAGTACTAACTGGAGCTCCCTGTAGGGTCTCAACAATCTCATTTTATGAATCCGTGATCCCATATCCAACATATCTCTCTGGGTCACGCCTGATCTCCCTGTCCATAGTAGCAACAAAGCCGTAATCTGCCATAAGACCTCCAGCTGGTCTAGCAGCAGCAGTGGCGGAGCTCTCTCCTACCTCGTATCCGGGACCAATAGCTATACCTAACCTCTTCGAGTGGGTAGGTTAACCTCGGGTACTATCTCTCTATGACTGGAAGAGGGTTAACACAAATGGTGGAAATGAAGTAGGAGCTGATGTGGGCATGGGTGGTGGTGCATCTTGTCTGGTGGGGGAGAGTAAGAAGGGTTGGTAGTAATGTTAGAGATGAGAGTAGCTGCAAGTCCTCAGCTCTCATCCGATCGTGTGCTTCGGGTGGGGGATAGCCCAACGAAACGATAGGGACTGGAGGTGGTGTTGTTAATACAGGTGAGGGGTGGTGATAGTGGGAACAGGAATCTGAGTGTGGTGATGAAGACCATGGGCAGAAGTGGTGATGCTGGTGGGGAAGATATAGCAAGCAGTTGGCAAACACGGCGGAATCAGCCCCATGCTGGTACATGTAATGGCTCTAGGAGTTGTAATCCTAGTGTCATACGATATGCAGGGTGAGGTGGTGTGTGGCCGCTGGGACTCCATCAGTCTCAAAACGGTTCAGTTCCTCTGGCAGCAGGTGGCAGTAGCTGGTAAAGCAACACTACAGGGTAGAGCAGGGAGCTGGGTGCTCTCCTTCGCCTCCTCGTCAACCTCAAATCCATCTTCATCTCCTCATCCTCCTCATCGGCGTAGATGTCCATATATGTCTCTTCCTCCTCATGTCCATCTTTAATCTCGCGTCATCTCCTCATCAGCGGGATAGTCGTAGGATCCTCCTCAGGGGTCCTCATCGTCTCTCATCCCGGATCTGCCTCATGATCGACTCGGGAACATAATATGGTGACTGTGCAGTGGGTGGGATCTCAGCTTACGGCTGATCCTCAGCGACGATCTCATCTATCTGCTTGCTATGGACCTGGAACATAATCGCCGGCCACCGGTCAACCGCCGGCCACCACCTCCGGCCACCAGAAAACTTTTCCGGCGACTTTTCCAGCCGAGTTCAAAAATGCTCCTCACCACCCGATCTATCCGATCCCCACACCCACTCGCTGCCACACGCCTCTCCATCACCACCACCCACTCACCGCCACCCCGCTGCCACCACACCGACCCCACCACCACCATCATCATCACCATCGCATCGTTATCATCACCACCACAGCCTCCACCCCACCACTACACCACTGCCACCGCTGCCCCGCCACACATCACCTCACCAAGCCACCCCCACCACCTCAGACCCATTAGGGTGCGTGTGGTTTTAAACCCCCACCAAAAGGGTGCGTCGGGTTTGGTGTTGGCCCAAAAAGGGGTGTGGTCGGGTTGGGTTTTGCACCACAAAAGGGTGCGTTTGATTCTGCACCAGTCGGGGTGCGTTCGGTTTGTTTTTTTTTTGCACCACGTAGGGTGCGTTTGTTATTTTAAACAACCCAAAAAGGGTGTTTGTTTTTGTTCGGTTATAAACCACCAACAAGGGTGCATTTGTTTATGTTTTTATTGGCACGTAGGGTGCGTTTTAGTTCTGAAATAACACCACAGCAGGGTGCGTTTGGTTTGCACCAAAATGGGTGCGTTCGGTCTGGGCTTAACAACAATTAGGACAAAAGGGTGCGTTTGATTCTGCACCAGTCGGGGTGCGTTCGGTTTGTTTTTTTGCACCACGTAGGGTGCGTTTGGCTGTGTAGAATCACCCTAGGGTGCGGTTGGTTTCATTCTCAGACGAGGGTGCGTTTGTTATTTTAAACAACCCAAAAAGGGTGTTTGTTTTTGTTCGGTTATAAACCACCAACAAGGATGCATTTGTTTATGTTTTTATTGGCACGTAGGGTGCGTTTTGGTTATGAAATAACACCACAGCAGGGTGCATTTGGTTTGCACCAAAATGGGTGCGTTCGGTCTGGGCTTAACAACAATTAGGATGGGTTCGATTTGTGTTTAACAGCCACTAGGGTGCATTGTGGTTTAACAGAAACACCACGAAGGGTGTTTGTTTCGGTGGTTCAGCAGCAGCCCGCACAAGGGTGCGTTTGGGTGAGCAAGAGACCGTAAGGGGTGCGTTTGGTTGATATAGAAAGCGTATAGGGCTGTTTGGGATAATAGAAAAACTATAAGGGAGTGTTTGGTTGGCTATGAATCCGCACAAGGGTGCGTTTGGGTGAGCAAGAGACCGTAAGGGGTGCGTTTGGGTGTGCAGAAAACCGTAAGAGGGTGTTTGGGTTAGCAGATTTCCGAACAGGGTGTGTTTGGGTTAACAGAAAAATCATAAGGGTGCGTTTGGGTTTGGTTGTGCAGTTAGGGGTGTTTGGTTGTGCAGTTAGGGGCGTTTGGTTGTGCAGTTAAGGGCGTTTGGTTTAGCAGTCAGGGGCGTTTGGTTTAGCAACAAGGGTGCGTTTGATGGTATAAATCGACTAATAAAATATATCGAGATTTATAAATATAAAACCGAATATATATTGGTGGTTTAAAATGGTTAAATAAATATGATATTAATTATTTTGTTTAGTTTAGATATAATATATATATATATATATATATATTATATCTAAAACACGCGGGTGTTAGAAATATTGAAACGAGAATAATTGCAACATATATTGATTAAGGGAAAACGTTGAGTTTTGCGAAAATGGGAAACGTGGTATAACGAATAGTTCATGCCGAAATTATAAAAAGTTATATACTTAATAAATTTCATTATAATTTTTATTATTTTAGAAAAACCGATAAAAGACGAAGTTATATAGTCTTAAGATCGTTAATTTGTAATTATACAATAACCAGATAAACGAACGAGAACTACACTTTTGTAAATGAGACAACTAGTTTAACTAAGACCCGTCGAGGAAACGAATACTAAATTATAAAATATTATTTTATAATTCCCGATTAATGGACAAAGTAAAGACTTTAAAACATGTGTTTACTTTTATACAAGAACTTTTATTTAATTAAGTGGTGATTTCCGAGAACATGTCAAACTGTTTGGTTTAATTAGTTACTCGCACTTCTTATATAATACTTGCAAAGTATTATACATTTCATATTAATCCTTGGATTGTTTGTCTTTGTCATATAATGCACGGTATGAGTTATATAATTGTTATTTTTCATAAGTGACATATACGGCATATATTACACATTTTGCGTATACTTTCGATTTATTTTATTTAACCAACCACCAAACTACTACAACTTGAAATCTAAATCTTTTATCAACGTGTCGCGTTGAGGTGACTATCCATCGGGAAACCCAAATTCATTATCCTAGGCTAGTGGGACTTAGCAGTTAAGTTAAGCTGCAACTTCTTGGTCGAGCCGTTCTAGTTTCCGTTTTATCTTGTTCACAATGTGTACATTCCCGCCAATCGTTCTTCATCATCAATGTGAGTTTATAGCCCCATGTTTTACTGGTTTTACATATATTTTTGGGGTGAGAACATGCTTGTTTGCAAATTCATTCACATGATTGACTTATGCTTGTTACATGATCGTTTACAAATTGGTTTGCATACTTATTTGCATAGCTCGCTATGGGATACATTAATTGAATTCATTTTTGGTCGCGAATACATACTTTACTTTGGAAATGATTACGAATTAGCTTAGGTTGCATGAACTATAAATCACTTAGAGGGTGAGCGCGAATGTTATGAAATAGATCTATTCGGGATTGACAATCCCCGTTCGGGTGATTAGCTATCACTGGGAAAACGAATGTTATAACATGTCAGAACATAATTGGTTGAGTCTTCAGGGCCAACAATTACATACACATGAATATTTTCAGAACTGCTCGGGTGTTCTTGGAGGGGACACCTGCGAGGGGTACATATTCATAAATGCCTGGGTGTTCTTGGAGGGAACACCTACGATGGGTACACTCTTACTGTGCCTTGAATAAAGTGGCATACATACAAGTCTACCCCAGAAGTTCTCAAAAGGCACTGCTGATCCTACATTATTCATCAGGAGAGAAGGCAAAGACATATTACTTGTACAAATTTATGTCGATGATATTATTTTTGCCTCCACTAAACCTGATCTTTGTGAATTATTTTCTAAAATCATGTGTTTAAAATTCAAGATGTCGATGATGGGCAAACTATCATTTTTCTTAGAAATTTATATTTCTCAGAGTCCCAGAGGCATCTTTTTAAACCAATCCAAATATGCTCTTGAATCACTTAAAAAGTATGGTATGGAAACCTATGACCCAATGGATGCTACAATGGTGGATAAATCTAAACTGGATGAAGATCCACAAGGGAAAGTCGTTGATACTACACGTTATCGTAGAATGATTGGTTCCCTTATGTATCTCACATCCAGTAGACCAGACCTTGTATTTGCTGTGTGCATGTGTGCCTGGTATCAGGCAAAGCCTACCGAAAAGCACTTACATGCGGTGATGACATCAAATAACGTCACTTTTATAGCATCATTTAACCCATGTAAATAACCCATTTTGTATGATTATTTTAAGAATTGTTACTTAATTGTTTGTATTTGAGAATTGCAGTAATTATGAAGTACTCGGTGAAGATTAGCAAAAATGCACGCATTCTGGAGCTTAAATGAAGAAATATGAAGATTATTGTTTTGTCATCCTATACGCCGTGTTCCATGTCAAGGAAGATATTGGCGTTCTGTGCAGCACTTCACAAATAGACACGAAGGTATAAATTTTAATATGTTGTATCCAGAAGAACTCCATACGCCGTATTTAATATAAAGTAATAAAATATTCTGGAAGATATTGAACATGGTCCTTACTCCAAGAAACCTCTGATATGCCGTATTCATGTATCTCGATACGCCGTATCAACCAAATTCCATACCCTATAAATAGAAAAACTAAAAATCTATTGGAACCTTATGACAATCTAGCTTATACCTATGGAAAGCTTATTCTAAGCTCTATTTAAAACTTAAATCAAAAAGGAGTTTGAAATCTAAATAAGCTATGAAAAGACTTAATGAAAAAGCTACTTGCTATTAAACTTTGTTTTTGGCTTTTCTATGAAAAAGACTCATAAGCTAAATCCTGGACCTAATAAGCTACAAACTGTTTAAAACTATCTTAACTAACAATTTTAAGCAAGATTTAAGCTAGAAAACTAAAGCTATAAGCTAAAATTCTCAAATAAGCTTTTTGGTAAAAACTGCATACCAAACAGGCCTTAAGGGCAATTCTAAGCTTATTTCTAGATAAGCAAATGGATCCTTATGCCTATAAGCCCTATACCTACTTAAACATTGGCCAAAAAGCTACTAGAAACAGGTCTTAAAAACTATTTTGAAAATTAAATGGACAAAGAAAAAGCTATTTGAAAACAGCTTATTTACTCAGCTCATGCTGAGTGAACCTTTGGTTTTTCAAAAGACAAAATGCTGAATTTAAGCTTAAAAACAGATAGCTTAATGAACTTTTAAAAGCAAAATAAGCTGAAATAGATCTACTATTACCTAAAATCTACTTGTGAACAAAATTTGAAATTCTAAAAACTATTTTTACCTGCTGATTTTTAAGCTAGAAATTGGCTATTTGGCTTTTTATGACTGCTGATGCAGTTGACATGAATTTTAACCAAAACTTAAAACCTACAAGTGCAGACCTAAAGATATTATTTCCTCAACTTTAAAACACTAAGTTAAAGACAATTTGAGTATTAAGAACAGTTAGAAAGGAATTAAGCTAATAATTCAAATTAACCTGTGCTATGGCTACAGATTCAAACTTAACAACTATTGAACCTTTGAAAACTTGATTAAACCAAACTAAGCTCTTAAATCCTACTCTTATAAACTTGAAATTGAAATTTAAAATGAATTCAAAGGAACAAATGAACTTAAGCAGTACTAACCTGAGTTAGTACTGCTTGTCCCAAACACCCCCTTAAATCCTTAAAAGCCATTTTAAGTTTATAAAATTGAGATTTAGATCACAAACTTCAAATAACATATATTAATAAGCTACTAACAGACATAATAAACACTTTTAAACTAACAAATAAGCCAGAACAATAAACAAATTTGCACAATTTGTTCATTTTAAGGCCATTTTTGGATTGAAAAGGATATGTGATTTTCTCACATATCAATAGGATAAAAGTGACAACACTCAAATTATACATGTTTTTATATGCGTTATCTATGCTTTTATGTATATTTATTGGTTAAATATAAGAACATTTGGTATAGAATAGAGTATATTTGCTATTGTAGGTTCATGGTACGTGTCGTGCAAGAAAATGGAAGAATACACGAGGATTTGAAGCTTAAACGAAGAAATAACTGAAGATATAGATCTCCCGACACCTGTTTACTATTTTGGTCATAACTCGGTCATACGAACTCTGTTTGACACGATTCTAGCGGCCACACGAAGAGAATTTAATTATCTACAACCTCAAAAAAGGCCAAGTTTTGAAATTACCCCAAGTACACTAAACTTCCAAAAATATGCGGCGCACTTTTCAAGAAATCCCAAGTACGACACACAAATAAAAATGTGCGCCGCACTTTCAGTCTGACATAGTAAATACATGAATTTGGCCCCAAAAACATCCACATACAAGCTTTGCTTGGTCCCCAAGCAAATTTTACCCTATAAATACCCCTCAAAAGTCCAGGGAATTTCATATCTTCACACACTTGATCAATAACAATCATAGAGATCAATGGAGAGGAGAAAGGATTGGTAAGGATCTTATGATCCGATGATCCAAACACCCCTTTAATCTATGGCAAACCACCATAGCCATGAATTATTACTCTACCACCATGATTTCCAAACCTCCATCCATCACTATTACATAACCTAAACTCATTACTCAAAGGATTCATACAAAATCCTTCCGAGTCACTACTATAAACTCGTTGCCAAACACTCCATTTGGTGGCACGTTGCTGATTCCCTGAAGAGATGTGACATATCCTTAGGTTAATTCAGTAGCATAGGTTGTTGGTTGATCATGGATACTTAGGTTGTTGGACTAGTGGTTGTTGTAGTCGAAATATTAGTTTTGGTACTTTATACTCAAATTACTCGCATAAATGGATTTGGTACATTTCTTTACTAATAATATTGATATGTTTTCTGAGTTTATTCATGTTTGTGATGTTGGTTATTGGTTTGGTTATGATTTGGTTGTGTCTCGCTTAATTGGTCGATATTTTTATAACTTGTGAATATGTGTGCTTATGGATTCGATATTGTTTTAATTGGATCATTATTTATCTTTTGATTTGTCATTGCAATAGATATAGGTCAAAAGGCTCTATTGTCTTGATGAATTTCTCATTGCTTGTCTATAAAAATTCGGTGCAAATCTTGTGAGAATTGATTAGTAAATCTATAAATAACCCAAGTAGAATTATATTTAAGACCCTTCCTTATGTTGACCGACCGGGTTGGGAGGAATTCATATGTATGCATATTTGATATAAACCATTCTTAATGCGCTCATGATGATGTAGTATATTGGCCAAAAGGATTCTATGTTATCATTGGTAGATATGCTTGTTATTATGATTACCTGTCATCTATGACTTGTCTGATTTTCTTTTTATAAAGTTTGCACTATCTATATCTCTTATGCTTGGTATTTTACTTGCTTTGTACGCACGTTTAGGCTATTTGATCCGTGACAATCATTTAGCTTTGTTACTTGATAAACAATATGTGAATTGCTACAAATCCCCTTGAACGACCTGGACTTACCCAATACTATATTACACTCGAATAGGGTAGACTTGCCCGAGTGTTGTGTTTTTAGTAAAAATCGGTATTTCTAGTATTATAAATTTAAAACTTGTAAAAAACACTCATCAAGTTTTTGGCGCCGCTGCCGGGGATTTGTTTAGTTGTTTGTAGATTGTTTGCTTGTTCTTGTGCATCTTATGTGTGTTTCGTGTTCTAAATCCCTTGAAATCTCAAAACTTATAAACTCGCCGTACAGTTTTCTAGCAAACTAAACAAAAAAAATTGTTTTTTCTTCAGGAAGTACGCCGCACATTATATTTGTGCGCCAGTTTTCCTAAAAACCCAGAATGTACGCCGTACTTTACCCAAGTACGCCGCACTTTCTGTAGAATTTTCACTGATGGGGTATGAGAAAATTCTACCATTTTTGAACAACTTACATTGATGGGGTATGAGAAAATTTCACAGAAGCTAACTTTCTATAAATCATTCTTCTCCCCACAATGGATCTATATCATACTATTTTACAGTGTCTAAGTCTACAAACCAGAAATTCAATTTTTCAAAATTTATTTTTAAAAGTATGATTAGAAACTTGGATAATTTGTCTAGCAAAATTTTAATGTATCCAAGGTTTGTGCAAGTATTTTTGGAACAACAACTTGATAATATGTCAACTCATACGAGAATTTATATTGCACCCTCTCACACTAAAAAGATCTTTGGAAATATGAGAAGGGTAGGCAAAGGTTTTTCTGGTAGAG
This sequence comes from Tanacetum coccineum, assembly GCA_026074375.1. Taxonomy (NCBI): domain Eukaryota; kingdom Viridiplantae; phylum Streptophyta; class Magnoliopsida; order Asterales; family Asteraceae; genus Tanacetum; species Tanacetum coccineum. The sequence goes on from BQNB010060885.1 coordinate 26,404, forward strand.
TAACACCTTTATTTCAAACAATGGTGGTACAAAACCAATCAGAATTGGGTAAAGGTTCAGCAATTCCAACTGATCCCCATCACCCACCCACCTTTATTCAACCATCTACTCAACCTCAAAAGATACAAAAACCTAGAAAGCCTAAGAGAAAGGACACTCAGGTACATAAGCCTAGTGATCCTAGTGAAAATGTTACAGATGAGGCTATCCATAAGGAGTTGGGTGACAGTTTGGTGAGGACTGCCACTACTGCTTCTAGCTTAGAAGCAGAGCAGGATAGTAGTAACATCAATTAGACCCAATCCAAGGCAACACCTAATGAATCTAGTTACCTAGGAACTACTTCAGGTGGTAGTCCTAGGTGCCAAGAAACCATAGGGGATACTATTGCTCAAACTAGGTTTGAGAATGTATCTAAACATTCCAATGATTACTGCACGCAAGAGGTAACACACTTCAAAGTGACGAGGATATACTTAAACTTGATAAATTAATGGCACTATGTACCACTTTACAAAATAGGGTTCTTGATTTGGAGAAGACAAAGACCACTCAACATAATGAGATTGCTAGTTTGAAAAGGAGGGTCAAGAAGCTTAGAAAGAAAAATAGGTCAAGAACTCATAAGCTGAAGAGATTATACAAAGTTGGTTTGACAGCTAGGGTAGAATCCTTTGATAATGAAGAAAGTTTGGGTGAGGATGCACCCAAAAAAGGGAGGATTGATGCTATTGATGCAGATGAAGAAATTACCCTGGTTAGTGTTCAAAATGTGGATGAAGAGTTGTTTGATGTAAATGTTTTAGATGGTGAGGAAGTGTTTGTTGCAGAACAAGAAGTTGCTGCTAATAAGGAAAATGATGAAGTTAATGTTGTTGAAGAAGTAGTTAAAGTTATTAACACTACTAAGCTAATTGTTGATGATGCTCAAGTTAGTGCTGCTGGTAATGTAGTTAGTACTGCTAGTGCTGCAACAACTGTTAGTGCTGCTACAACAACTACTGATGATGTTGATGATATTACTTTGGCTCAAGCACTTGCAGAAATGAAAAGTACAAAACCCAAGATGAAAGGGGTAATTATACAAGAACTGGGTGAATCTACAACAACAATATCTTCACAACAATCACAGGACAAAGGTAAAGGGATATTGATAGAACCTATAAAGCCTATGAAGAAGAAAGATCAAATCAGGCATGATGAAGAAACTGCTTTAAAGTTACAAGCTGAATTTGATAAAGAAGAAAGACTTGTAAGAGAAAAAGCTAAAAAAAGAAAAAGAAGACAATATTGCCTTGATTGAAACATGGGATGATATACATGCAAAGATTAATGCTGATCATCAATTGGCTGAAAGATTGCAAGCAAAAGAACAAGAAGAGTTGTCTGTTGAAAAAAGGCTACATTATTTCAACAACTCTTAGAGAAAAGAAGAAAGCATTTTGCATCTAAAAGAGAAAAAGAGAAAAGAAACAAACCACCAACAAAAGCTCAATAGAGAAAGATAATGTGTACTTACCTTAAGAACATGGAAGGATACAAGCTCCGAGATTTGAAGTTGAAAGGGTTTGATTCTATCCAAGAGATGTTTGACAGAGCATTCAAAAGGGTAAATACATTTGAAGACTTTAGAACAGAGTTGGTGGAAGGCAAAAAAAAGAGAGCAGGAACAGAGCTGATACAAGAAAATGCAAAGAAGCAAAAAGTGGAAGATGATAAAGAAAACCAGAGCTTAAACAGTGTTTGGAAATCATTCCAGATGAAGAAGAGGTAACAATTGATGCTATATCTTTAGCTGTTAAGTCTCCAAGTATTATTGGCTGGAAGATTCATAAAGAAGGAAGAAAAAGCTATTATCAAATAATGAGAGCTAATGGAAAGTCTCAAATGTACATGATCTTTAGTCATATGCTTAAAAGTTTTAACAGGGAAGATTTGAAAGATTTATACAAGTTGGTAAAAGCTAAATATGAGTCAACAAGACCAGTGGAAGACTTGGATTTGTTGTTATAGGGTGATTTCAAAACAATGTTTAAACCACATGTAGAAGATAAAGTATGGAGGAATCAACAAGATTACAAAGTGTTGGATTGGAAGCTGTATGACTCCTGTAGAGTACATTCCTTGAGGATGCAACATATGAAAATTTACATGTTGGTAGAGAAGAAGTATCCTCTTGCACCACTTACACTTTCAATGATGTTGGAAAAGAAGCTTATAATTGATTATCAAAGTGAAATGGCTTATCAGCTTCTTAAATTCATCATAAAACAACTTAAGAAGTAAATAAGTGTTTGGAAGCATCCTCCTGGTGTTGATGAAGCTTTAAATGAATAAAATTGATGATTTTGAAAAAGAATATCAAGTTTAGGGAAGGATTGTTGGGATTAAAAGTCTTCTTGATGCTAATTGGATTACTACTACTCATGTTTGTGTTAATGCTGCTCAGCTAGAGTTAGTACTGCTCAGAGATTTCAAAGAAAATAAGCTAAGTGTTTAATACTGCTAGTACATAGTTAGTACTGCTAGTGAATATTAGTGATGCTGATGAACTTCAAAGAAAATATGCTAAGTAGTTACTACTACTAGTACAAAGTTAAGACTGCTCAGTTGAAGTTAACGCTACTAGTGAAAATATGCTTGAAGTTACTACTGCTAGTGAATATCAAGTTAATGCTGCTAGTTAGTACTGATTATATGATATGTATGAGTTGTTTATAGAAAAGATTTTAGATACTTAGGAAAGTATTGTAAGCCGACTAGGACTCCTTGGTGTATAAAAGGAGGTCATAGGGCATAGAGTTTGACATACTAGAACCAAAATATTATTATCATCTTAGACATATAATTCATAGCTTCAAGGTATTTGTAACCCTAATACTTTGAGAGTATTCATATTATTATCATTAATAATATTGGAGCTTGTTTTTTGAATTATATGTTCATAGAATTACTGTTTCATTGATAATTCTTCTTAATATTAAAGATTAGATTTCACATAATCTTTAATACATTCAAACAAAGTTTCTACTATAGTTGTGTTAGATTTATCTAATATAACTAAACCTTAAACAAGCATAAGGAATTCGATCTATCGAAGTGGGATCAACAGTTAAGCGAATCTTTCGATACCTAAGAGGAACCATTAATATGGGTCTGTGGTATCCAAAGGATTCTTGCATTGCTCTAACAGCTTTTGCAGATGCTTACCATGCTGGTTGTTAAGATACCAGAAAAAGTACGCCTGGAAGTATGCAGCTATTAGGTGATAGATTGGTGAGATGGTCGTCAAAGAAACAGAAGAGCACCGCCATATCTAATACAGCAGCTGAATACATTGCCTTGTCAGGATGTTGTGCTCTAATACTTTAGATGCGATCACAATTAACTGACTATGGCCTTGTGTTCAACAAGATACCTCTGTACGGCGATAATAAAAGTACCATTGCTTGATGTTGCAACAATGTCCAACACTCCTGATCCAAACATATATACATTAGACATCACTTGCAAGTGGAGAACGGGGTGGTTGAGCTGTATTTTGTCAGAATAAAGTATCAACTGGTAGACATCTTCACCAAGCCTTTAGCACGAAAACAACTGGAATTTCTCATCAAAAAGCTTGGAATGCAAAGCATGTCCCCGGAGACTCTGAAAAAGCTAGCAGACGAAGAGGAAGAGTAATGGTGGTACTCTCTTCACATATCCTATGTATCATATGTATATAAGAAAATCAGAAAAACCCAAAAAGATTTTTCCTTTTATATAAATTTTTCAAAAAGAAAATACAAAAATATAAAACTATAAAAAGAAAATACAAAATTAAAAAATTTGAAAAATTTAAAAATATGGTGTTCTTGACATGACTTCTGAAAATCGATAACATTTACGCCCTTAAAAATGTCATTTAATAATGATACGAGGTTGTAAATGAAGTTCGAGCAGAAGTTCTAAAGACTTTCAAAACATGTCAATGGTTTACTATTATTTCAGATAGCAACCCGGTCTTCATTTTAAATGCAAGTATTTCGTCAAAAAGAAAACTTGACCCCTTAACGGGAAATGATTTTTTCTTGGGAATTAATTACTTCATATTCATTCAAAGGCTTGTGTTTACTTTGCAACACAACATGTGCTTCCTATATCAAATAAGTGTACGTGTCAGTGCATTTATTTATGTAAAACGAGAGAAATCTTGTTTTTATTGGTGTTGTTTTTAAAACATAATTAAAACATATCAGTTCCTCATCTGAAAAGATTTCAAAAGAATTTTCTATCAATCAAACAATGTCTACAACTCTTTAAATATAAAACGGGAGATTATTTGAGGGGGAAAAATAGTCAAGTTCTTTCAAAAAAGGATATTTTAAAATGTCATTTCGGAAAAAAAAGGAAAAAGTGTTTTCAATAACGGTATCAATTAAAGGGGAGTTTAAGTATTTGTAACTAAATTGGTCTTAGAATGTTATTGAATTTAACCTGTAGGGGCTAAATGGCAAAATATAAGTATTAGAATTCTAGTTATAAACTCAAGGGGCTAAAATAGTCATTTCTATAACTTAGGAATATCTAAAACTAAGTTTAAATGAAAAATTAATGGTACAATAAACTACAAGGACCATTCTTGCCATTTTACCAAAATTGGCCGGTTAAATGTGTTTATACACATTTCGCTCTCACTCACACTTATCCAAAATTCCAAACACCCCCAAACTCTCCCGTGTAACATTTCGCTCAATTCATACTTAAAATCAAAACTCACTTTTAAGGCTAAAGGTACACATCTACTCGTTCCTATTACATTTCTCATCACGTTGGTAAAACGAATTAGATTAAATCTCTTTTTATCACTCTTAATCACTTAAAAACGAATTAGGGTTCATAATTTAAAAGTTGAGTGTTTATGCTAATTAATTGAGGGGTTTTGTGCGTTAGGGTGCGATTAAGGTGCGTTTGAAACAGTTTTAGGTATCTCAGACGTATTCGTGAGATATTTTGATGTTTATGTTATGAATAAAGTGAAACATATGTTGTATGATTGACTATTCATAGGTTTGTGTCAAGTAATATCTATGATGCCTGTTTATACCCATGTTACTAGTTTTAGCCTCCTTAGAATTCTTTTAATTGGAAAAGTTGTCTCCTAGGCGTGCGAAAACTATTAACTGTGTATAAGTTTGCTCATTTGGTGTGAAATGTGTTTGTAAACTAACATAGGCCCCTAAGTTCTTACTATATGTCCTTTAACTGGTCCTTGTAATGTTTCCTATGTGCTTCTCTCCTATGGGTGCTCGAATTTTGACTAGCATGCTTAAAATGTTGTTTAAATCTTGTGGTTTGTGATTTTGTGATATTCTTGATTGATTTGTAATGATTCTTAGAATTGCTTAGTGGTTTTAGATTGGTAAAACCTGAGTTATGTAGTTTTGAATGAAGCGAAACAATTTTTGTTTGAATGAAGCGAAAAATGTTGGGGATGAAGCGAAACTTGTTTTCTGAGCGAAACATGTATCACTCGTTCCAAGAGAAACATGTTCCACTCATTCCAAGCGAAACATGTTCCACTTATTCTAAGTGAAATATGTAATTCTTATTTCAAGCGAAACATGACAAGTCACATTTCTAGTGAAACATGTCAAAATATGAAAGGAAACTCTGCCTAAATTTTTTAAAATTTATGTAATACTTGCTTATGGTGTCATGTTTCATAACTTGTTGTGCTTGAATGTTCATTAGTTTCTCTCTGATTGAATGTGTGTCCTAAGCTCCCTTGGAAATGTCTTGTTGACTTTAACAATTGACCTTAGTTAACTTATTCTTAAAGTGTAGTAATTCTGTCACGTTTGCATGAAACCTAATCATAGATCAATCATATCATCAAGGATAACCAAGCTAATCAGTAAAATATATTTGTTGTGTATATAAACGGTATTGGTTATTTTTTAAGTAGAATCATAAAGCCTTAAGAAACATAATAAGTTGCTGCTCGTGATGAAAAATGAGTTCCATTCATTGAGAGAGTTAAGATTCGCTCTACCAATGTTAGACTAGAAACCACAGTGCCACAGAAGGAAAAGACATTTTAAGTGGTCATTGATCTTATCAAGAACTCCTTGCGCTTCAAGGATTTCACTATCTCTGCAGATGTCCTAGAAATCTTTATGCAACAGTTCTGGTACTCTATCAAAAAGGTTCAAGGCACAGATTCTTATGAATTCATCTTAGCTAACAAGAAGTGTGTGGTCAATGCTGATGTCTTTAGAACGATTCTTGATATATGTCCAAGAGTGGAAGGTGTAAACTTCATTGATGTACCAGATGATGATACTACCCTTGTTTTTCTCATTAAGCTTGGGTATAAAGGTACACTATACAAGCACACTAACATGTTTGTGGATCACATGCATCAGCCATGGAGAACTCTGGCAGCAATAATCTACAAGTGTCTCTCTGGAAAGACAGCAAGCAATGACAAACTTAGAAAGTCCAGAATTGACATACTATAGGGCATGTTCTACAAAGAGAATGTCGACTATCCTGAGTTGATTTGGGAAGATCTTGCTTTCCAGATTGATCACAGGAAAGAGAAGAGATCAAGACGTGAAAACATGTCATTCCCCCGATTCACCAAAATCATCATCAATCACTTCCTCAAGCAACACAAGTCTCTCTCTAATCTCAAATATCAACACTATCATACAATCAAGGATGATGGTATTGTAAGAAGACTCAAGTTTGTCAAAATAGGAGAAGACTATCAGGAATATAGACTTGTTATTCCTGAAGTGATTCTAAATGATGCAATCAAGCAGTCAGAGTCTTACCAGATGTTCATCAAGTATTCCTCTAGTCGGATTCCTCCCAAGAAGAGCAGAGGCAAAGGTTTACAAAGAAAGAAGACTGCTGATGATTCTCAGGAAACTGTTGATGTATCTAAAGAGTCTAAACCTGAACCAGAACTAGTTAAGAGAAAGACTGCTAGTAGAAGAGTAGTTAAGAAGAAAGTTACAATTTCTGCTGGTGACAATATTATTTCTGATGATCCAGACGTTGCTTTGGAGTTAGGTAAATCAATCAGCAAAACTAAAGCTGAAGAAGCAGATGCAGCAAGGCAAGTCTAGGCTACTCATGCAAGGACTGTGACTCAATCTGTCCCCGAGCCTACTAGAAGAAGAAAATCAGGCAAAGTGACTTCTGATCCTCCTAAAATGATAAAGGGTGTTCCATCTCTTACTCCAGAAGAACAAGAAGCTGCTGATACTATGGAAGCTCTCAAAGAAAGTAGAAAGACCAGCAGAAGACAACCTAGTACTAGAGGCTCAAATGAAGGAACTGGTACTGATATCTTAAAATTAACTACACTTATATATATATATATATAACTTAATATACATATATATAATTAAAATCAAAATATCAATTAATGAGAGAGAGTAAGTATTCCGTAAGGCTTCTAGAAGATTACTTTTGACCAAAGTAAAATCCAAAACCTTCCCGGGTCGTTTCCTGACGAGGCGTGAATTGAGAATCAAGTTTAAGTTCGTGACCGAGTGTTTGAATAATCAATATTTTTGATTTGGGATTCTATTTCTACAAATGATATGCAAAAATAACTAAATGCAAGTAAACAATTAAAGCAATTAAAGATTGGACCTAAAAACGTTAACGGGAATAAAAAAACGCGACTCGAAAACCTAAATTATCAAAATTTAACCCTACAAAAGCAAATTTAATTTTTAAAGGTCCTAAATGATAAAAGAAAATTTAAAAAAAAGAATTATATTTTTTTGACTTTTATTTTATTTATTATGAATTAAAAATTGATTTAATCTAAAAAATTAATTAAAAATACTAAACTAATTTGGAAATTTATGAAAAGTACTTTGAACTAGTTAAAATCTAAGAAAAATAAAAGATTTGGAAAAGCAGTTGAAATAAGCAGGTAAATAAGCATAAATAAGCTGATAAGCAAAACTAGAAAACATGCATAAGTAATAAATGTTGCAAAAGTCTTATGAAAAATACCCAATGGCGAGTTGGTAGTGGAGGTGTGTGTTAAAGTGTTGGTGTGTGAAGGGGAGGTCACAGGTTCGACCCCTGTGGCTTCCCTTTTTTATAAAACTTTTTTTTATTTTTTTTAAGACAACTAAAGAATAAGCAAAATTAAGCAATATTAATGAAGGGACTTAATACAGAACTTATTAATAAGCTAGAAATAAGCTTATTGCAATGACAGATTGGCTTTTTTAACTAAGTTACATAAAAGCTAAACTGTTTAGCTTTTTTAAACACAATAAGCAAATGAAAAAGGGCAAATAAGCTTAAACAGATGAAGCCCTAAACCTAATAAGCAAATAGGATTAAAAATAAGCTGAAAGGGACTGAAAAGCACTAAGACAGAATGCATTAAAAACAGATAAACAGGCTAACAAGCTACTCTCTAAGCTAAATTTAAGGGGCTTAACCTATAAGCTACCAGCTAAAACCCAAAAACAGAATAAGCTTATATTACTAACATCTAAAATAAGCAAGAATTAAGCATCCTGACTTACTAAATAAGCAAGAAAGAGGCTTTTGAAAAGGTCAGTATATACTGATTAAAATCAGTATGTACTGACTCTTGTTTTTGGAAAATTGCTACTTTTAGCCTTAAAATTAAGCTAGAATAAGATGTTTAAAATTCTCAAAAAGCAAAAACAGATTAAGCTTATAGCACAATAAACTTGTTCTATCAATTTTAAAATCTAAAACTAACTTTAACTAATCTAAATTTGCTATTAAAATTGGACTTTTATACAATGAAGAAAAATGAAACTTAAAGACTTAACAGATTTTTACTTGAAACACAATGGACAAATGCAAACTTAAAACAACTCTATTCTACTGCATACTTAACCAAAAACAAGCATAAAATGTTCACCTAAAAGCTCCTAATCAAGATCTAAGCAAATAAGCTAGAAAGGACTTAAAAGCATTAAGACACACTACACTAATTTTTGGCTTTTAAAAGGCAATTAAGCTATTTGCAGGCTCATAATAAGCTAGTAAAAGAGTTTTAAATTCCAAACTAAGCTCAAACAGATTGAGCTTATAGCACAACGAGCTTGTGCTATGAAAATTAGATCCTAGAACTCACTTTAACTTATCTAAATTTGTAATTGAAAAATGACTTTTTAAGTTTAAAAAAAAACTAAAAAACTACTTGACAGATTTTGTACCAAAACCACAATGGCAAATGCACACTTAACCAACACTTTTCCTACTGCAGTGTGACACTAAATGGAGTAAAAACAAGACCTTAAAACAATCTTTTAAGCAAGAATCAAATACAACAGTTTGAAAGAGTTTTGAGACCACAGTTTCTAAGAACTTTTAGAAGACACCTTAAAACTTGATATTAAACCTTAAAAACTTTTGACAACTGATTAAAAGGCTTATTAAAAGCTTGTTAAAGTTTGCTTAGTGACCCAAAGCAGTTTTAAAACTAAATTGACCCATTTTACCTCTTAACCCAAACACTCCTTTAACTTTTTAAAATTCATTTTAAAGCTAATTTAAACTGAAATAAGCCAAGATTATAAAGAACATATGATAAACACACAATATTAAGGCTTAATAAGCAAATTTTAACTACTGAAAAGCACTTATCAATAAGCAAACTAAATAAGCAGAATTAAGCTAAAAGTGACAGTTTTATATAAAAACATAAACAAATAAGATTTAAACTACAAGAAAGCATAAATAAGCATTATACATCATTAATAAGCATAAATAAGCAGTGATAAGCAATAAAATAAGCAGTAGAATAAGCTAACAGTAAATAAGCTAAAAATTTGAAAAATGAAAACTTTCAAGACCCTTTGCTTAAACAAGGGCTTAAATTGCTCTTAGAGCTTATCAACAAGCTCTAGCTTGTTTAAAAACAAGCTAGTATGGTCTTAAAAGCCCTTCCAGGTTTGGCTTTTCTTCCAAATAAGCTGTGGTATTTTAAGGAGTGGATTTTTGAGTTAACTTAACTTAAACACTTGACAGTTTGTAATGCTTTATGAAAACAGATTAAACAAGAGCTTATTAAAGCTTATCAAAACTTATAATTCATTAACACAAGTAAAAACAGAATTTCATAAAAAACTTAAAATTTCATTAATCTTAAAAAACGTTTATAAGGCTTAAAAATAAAGTACAATAAGATGATTTTAAACTACAATAAGCTGAAAATACAATAAATAAGCTATTCTAAATTACTGAAAAAACTAGATATAAACTACCCTAATTGTCTTCTCTTTTATAACTGGCTTGAGAAAGTTCTAGGTCTTGAAGGTGTGTTTCT
>BQNB010060886.1:0-31974 GCA_026074375.1 Tanacetum coccineum
CCCAATAAGCCTAGAGTTCGGGTCAACAACCCTATCAACACCCTAACCCTAATCATCAATTGGCACCTACTAAAATATATATTTCCTTTCTCAAGATCAAAATCACATGGTTCTCATGATCTTAGGTATGTCTTGGCGCCTCGTTCTATGAAAGAACTCGATGGGTCCGTGCTAACTGTCTATTGAAAGTCTTTCCTATTATCGCCTCTTTTTACATTAGCAGGCATAATCAAAAAGCACTTGCACCGTTCCTTCAAGTTCTTTCATTGAACGAGGCGGCAACACATAACCACGACCAAGAAAACCACGGTTTTGAGAAAGGAATTGGGTAATAAAATAGGTCCAAATTGAAGACAGGTATATATATGTTGCCTGACTCATAAATATAGGCATATTTCTTGTCATTGAAATTACATGCATACATGAACGCAAGCATTCACAACTGACAACACCTAAGGTTTAGCCTTCCATTGAAGTCGTTGAATCTCTCACATTATTTACAGATTTAAAATCTCTGCATGTTGTTTGCTTTATCACGTGTGGTTTGCATCGTCACTTAAAAACTAGACTAATTTTCCTTTTAGAGTAGACTTGGTACAAACATAAAATTATGCAAAGCCCTATTATTGTAATTAATATAGGCTACAATACATAATCGGAACCCTAACATGTTATACTACCAACAAACACCGGCCGACTCATATCCAATAAGCAACATAAAACTCTAATTATTGCAAAAGAAACAGGCCTAACTATAGCCAAATTGTATTCACGTAGCCTGAAACACCCATTGCAACCAAGTAACAAACGCCGTAACTCAACTCTACAATTAACAAACCTATAATTCAGATCATCTAATTTCAAACCGCCAAAATTCAAGGTCTAGTAAACAAACTATCAGCCGCATAACTTGAGACTAATTAAGCATTCACAAACACATCAGCATCATAACTCCATATCTAAACCTGTTAAACACGAATTATCCACGCAACTTCATATCATCTAACTAATCATGATTATCAACAATCACCTATGCACAATTTCTAATTAACTACTAACTTGCCTAAAAAACAAATATAATCAAAGCTAATCATGTTAATCATATCACAATATACATGATCAACCTAATAATAGCAGTCAATAACACAATTTTTGATCTTGCTATATAAAATTAGTTATAACTAACAGCTAACAACCATACATCACACAATTATAACGTCAAATACTGAATTAGAATTAGAAAACCGAATAAAGGATAATACCTTTGAACTAATTTGAAGAAGCGAATTGAGAGAAAATTAGGGTTTGTTAGTTTAATTGATTGTGTGAGTATTCATTTGGGGGGTGATTTCTTTATATAGGCAGTTGGTCACAGGTGGATATGTTAGCGTGACGTGTGTGGTGGGAGACTGTCCAGTGATGATGTGACACGTGTGCGGTGGTGAGTAAATGCTGGTTTGTTTGTTGGTGAACCGCGTGGATGGGTTTGGACTTTGGAACATAGATAGAACAAGCAGCATTATCCGCGCGTTGCTGCGGGGTGTTAATTTTTCGCGTGTTGTTGCGGGACATTACTTTTTAATTTTTTTTAATTTTGTGTGTGTTTATTTTTTGGGTCTCATGTTCAATAGTTTGTTTTTTTTTTCTTATATGGACTTATGTGTTGGGTCTCATTTTTAAAAGACTTTTTTTTTTGTTATATGGGTTTTTTTTTAATATAATTTTATGGGATTACGTGTGCCTTAAATGACAATCACGCGTTAATGTAGGGCATTTTTTTAATTGTATTTATTTTTATAATAGTGTGGGTTTATATTTTCGGTATCTTTGTTTTTTTTCTTATATGAGTTTATGTCCTGCGCGTTGTTGCGAGGCGTTAGAATTTTATTATTATTATTTTTTAGTGCAAATTTATTTTAATGAAACCGTTTAATGCAATCTAAAGTTGTACATTTATGACCATGTCGATTATTTTAAAATTATTAGGTATCGAAAGTGTTTTCGCGGGTATTTTTTATCTGAGTAAATCGGTACTTTTGTAATAATCTTTTTTTCCCCTATTTTGTGCCAACATTTAAAAAAAACACCAATTAGGTCGGCCTAAAGTGGAACCCCAATAAATTGGCCCAAAGTTGGAGCCCAACAAAAAGGTATTAAATGGGCCGGCTGAAACGACGTCATTTCAAAAGTTGAGGCTACGTTTTATAAATTTTTTTCCTTTTTTTCTAATTATATTAAACCTAAACATTTTTTATAAAATCGTACGTATCTCGGAAGCATTGGAATATTGAACTCGTTTCAATGAGTCGGCATAAATAAAGTTTATTGTATAAAAAAATCGTAAATAGCTAAAAGTTGAGGGGCCGTTGCGTAATATTTTTTTTAACTCTAATTTGGTTTGGGCCGGTGACAATTTTTTTTTTATGTTGGGCCGTTGTTGGGCTGCCGTTTTCGCCGGCGAAGCCTGACGTCAAAGCGACTTCGTTTCCCACGATTTATAGAATATCCATATAATGATACGTAATGTTGGTCACCCACACCTTTTATATTTACTCTTTTACGTTTGGTACCAAGTATTTGACAGTATTTTGGAGCAACTAGTGATTATCGGTTTAAATATAATGTTTTTTTAGCAATGAATAACTAGTTTTACTGCCCGTGCACGCACGAGGCTTAAACATTATGTTTTTTTTAAATATCTATAGTTTTTATTGTTTCTGTTTTATAAGTTATGTATAGAATATTATCGAAATCATACGAAGATAATAAATTTATTAAATCTTTTATATATTACGTAGTAGGATAATTAGTACTTTTTTATTTCTTTTGATTTACCTGTTTTCGGTCTCGATATTGTGAGCCACCTAATCCCAACGAAACTACCTTTTTAGGTAGCCCGGAGTCGGCTCAAGTGAACCTCCGGGGCCACAATGAAATAAATACTTTTTCAGAAATTCAATTGTTAGAATTTTAGTATGTATTAAACCAAAAGAAAAGAAAATGTAATTTCTTCCAAACCCATCAATGAATATAGTTAATGACAACAACCCTTTTTTCTTTCTTTATATTTACTATAATTTATTAGTGCTTACTTCGGTGTTTTTCTATTTGGTTGTACACGACATGATTTTATGCGACAATGAAAACTCCACTAAAAAGTTCTCAGGTAAGATTGTGCGTGTGATCAAAAATTTTAAATCATTTGTAGGAAAGTAGAATTGTATGCGTTATTGATGTATTTTTAAAAATAAAGTCTACAAGTGGTTTTAAGTGTTATTTGTTTTTTTTTTTAAAGTTATAATAAAATTTGTAATTTTTATAATTTACACTTAACTAATAAATTTATTAAAATCAAAACCACTTAAAGATTTAATTAATTAAGACCTCAACACTTTTTTTCAATTATTATTATCACAAATTTGATTTGAACACATATATTATTATTGTTTTTTTTTCTCTATCAAAATTTTTTTACGAACCAAATTTTTTTAATTTTGACCAAAAAAGCGATTCAATTTTGACTTTTTCTAATTTTGAACCAAATCAAGAATCGACACCGAAATTTGCCTACCTGACCAAATATTAAACGTTCTGGCGTAATGGTCCTTAATAGATTTTTCAAATTTATAAAACTTCAATTTGATACAAAAAAACTGTGAAATAATATAATTCTTTTATTATATAAAAGATTAGCGTTTGAATCGCGGGTAATCGTTCTTATTCAAAACGTTTCATCAAGAAGCATTTACATCTAGCAGCTACCGTTTGACTCTCAAATTACATATACGTTCCTTTCATGTATTTATATAATTTACGTTAATGTGTATATGTCTTTTTACATCATTTTATACTTTATAATTACAGCTACAATTATCTTACTCTCTCCGTCCCAAAATTATTGTCCTCCGACAAAAAACACACAGTTTAAGAAAAGTGCATTTATTACTGTTTTCTCTTTCTTACTTTTTGACAGAATGACAGTTTTATCCTTAGCTAATTAATTAAAGTCTTCTTTAAAGTTTGTAATATTAATTTCAAACAAGGGTAATATAGTAAACTTGATCACAATTCACTATCTATTTTTAGTAGTGGACAATTAAATTGGGACATCTCAAAAAAGAAACGTGGACAATAAAAATGGAACTGGGAGTACCAAACACTTTTATCACATAAACAACTACCGTTAACTGCTACTGTTACATTTCGCCAAACATAACTTAAATCAATAAAAACAGACGTGATATAACCACTAAACCAACTCAAAAACACACACCTCATCATTCTGGAAAAATAAAAATAAATTAACGTCAACCAGACTTATAACATTAGACAACCTAATAAATGTGAACGTTCTCGTACAAGCACTCTATTAAACCAATGCAAAAACATTAAATTCTACTAGCTTTCCTTTCACAATTTTCATGCGCTAACGCTTTAAGTTATTTTAAACATGCACTTCATAGCACGATGGATTCTATATACATTCGTGGCGTAGCGTCAATTAATTAGCTAGGCTTACACTGGAACATCATCTACTGCGTGGCTTTGCAAGAATCTCTGCGTGCTTAATGGAGAATCAGAGAAATAAAGACCGGCGACTTCAAGTTGGTCATCAAATAAACGCGCCCTGCCTAACATTGCATGCTGCACATGCAACTACAGAGAAGTATATATTGCGCCTAAAAATGAACAGCTCGTATCTTTGAACCAAACAAAAACACAACACAAATTGAAAGTTTCATTTGACAAAAATAATAATGCTCGATTCATTTTGGGAACATAGTGTATCTCATAAACTGAGAGTCATAAAAAATATAAAAATTTTTTTCTCTAAAAAAAGTTTTAATTGAGGCGTGAACAACACTACTAAGTGACGCCAATATGCATCAGTACCCCCCCCACCTCCACCCACCATTCCTTCAGCGTTTAATTTAACTTTTCTTCCCTAAGGTAACTTAAACTTATGACCAAACACATGTTAATGTTTTCATCATGGCAATTCTAGAAAACCCATGTTTCTCCTCGTAAATAGCATAAGAGTTTTTCGACATGGATTGTGTAGGATTTCGCAAATAATCCTCTCCATATAACTCCATAACCTCATTGCATAAAGCGTTAAGAGAATCGAGATAAGTTGTATCACCAATTTGCAGATATTGACTTCTAAGTGCAATGTGTTCTCTGGTTATCCAAGAACATTTAACGAACATCGAATGATAATTATCGAATTGTCGCAACCACTCTAAGTACAGCCACCTTCGAAACAACGAGGAAAAAGCCATTTTTTTTCGAGTATATAAAGTCACCTCTCATTATGTATTGAAAAAATGTGAGTACTATCTAGTAAAATTGTATCTACCCAAACAAGTGCATGTGAAATTATTGTTCTTTCCTGCTCTGAACCGGCTACAGGCAAAGTATCTTATCTGTAAATTGTGTTTTCACGAAGTAAGTATGTCCACTAAACTGACTCAAACTAAACCCAAGACACGCATGACGAATCTTTCTATCTCTCAACCAGGGATTTCCGGGGTTTCTTGGGATTGTAGAACAGAAGCTTGAATAGTAAGATCAAGCGTCCTTATTTAAAACTCAATATGTTAAATAATTACTAACTTCTATAATCATCTTTATCGTCAATGCGCTAGGCGAGTAATACAATCTAACCGCACAGAAATCTAGTTGGGTACTACAGTTGAAAGTGTGTAAACAAAATAGAGACGTATTGAGTACTTATAAGGTAAATTATTAAAATTTATATAAAAAACTGGTAAAGTCCAAAATAATAAATATGGTCGTTTTTTGATACCCAAGTGCTAAACAGTTTATTCACGTATCAACAGGCAATATTAAATTCAAATTTTGTATATTGTGAATAACATCTTTGCGATCGAACTACAATACCCATGTTTTCATTCATCTTCCACATCTTTAACCCCTCAGATTTTCGGCCACACCCCCCCCGTCTACCGACCATCATTCCGGGCTAACGACCACTATTTTCGGCAACTTTTTTCGCGAGCACCAACATTCTAACACATCTCAATAGACTCACACACACTCATAGCCCAACTACACACCAACCAATTCTACTACCATAACCGTCCCTAACAAACCTTCTAACTTAAACCCATTTGAAATTTTAGTATCAAATTCCAACCTTATAATAGCATAGGTCATCAAAAAACTAACCTCATAGTCCACAGCAATAACAATTAGGGTTTTTCAAACTTATGTCATGGTGGCACAAGTTTAAGAGCATTAAATGAACAAATTTGTTTTCTTAAATGATGTTATTTCTATGTAAAACAATGATAAATATAGTAAATATCACAAATTTAGAAAAGTATTAACATCAAGTGACATGTAAATATAAAATTTTTAGTTCATTTGATGCTCTTAAACTTATGCCACTATGGCATAAGTTAAAAAAACCCTAACAATCATGCATCGCATTTTAAAACTCTAAATATCAAATAAATTCAATAACCTAAACAACAATCATCAGTTAAAAAATAACAATTAAACAACAATCATCAATTAAAAATAGTAATTTCGGCGAGAGGTCTTCCATCTAATCAGAAAGTTTGAAAAAGATATAGTAAGATGATAACTTGAATTGATGATTGATTTGAGGATTTGATATTGTTTCCAAAAATGGGTTTTGCGTTTTTGGTTTTTTTTGTGATTTCGGATATTTGCTTAAGTTTAGTGATGGTAGGGTTGTTTAAGTTTAGTTTAGTGAAGTTGAGACAAGAGATGGATGGAGATTTGATTATGTGGTAGTGGTAATTGGATTTTTAAGAAAAAAGTTTCATGGGTATATGAGCCGGAATCTGGGTTTAACTTTAGGTTTTAATGTGTAGACTGTAGAAGATGAAGATAAAGAATAAAAGGGTATTTTTGTAAAATTGCGTGCAAAATTACTCATAATAGTACAAAATTTGAATTTAAGTACAACATGTTGATATTTAAATTTACATGTTTAGCACTTAAGTACAAAAGACCGACCATGTTTAGTATTTTTGGACTTTACCCATATAAAATAGTTTTTTTCTAAATAAACAACCCAAACGGCTAGTACTTTCCCATTACATCTAGTCGGATGAACAACCCATCTTTCAAAATTAAGTTGGGGGGCACGTCTAGTTTGTGTGAGATAACGGGTGACACGTTCTAAATGGTCGATCAACCGAATGGTTTGGTTGCCATTACGAGTAATATGACGGTACATAGACAAAAAGGTCACAAAATAGGAGGTGATTTGTATACTTTTTTTGCCATCCATCATTAAAGTACACTCGGTGATGCACACAGTACAACACCCAAATGTAGGATTAATGGTAGATGCCAAAAAGAAATGATGTAAAAATCACCTCTTTTACAAAATGGTTACACTTCTTTTAAGAAAGTGAAAAAATGCAAAGAAACAAAAAAAACAAACCAAGTACCAACAAGTAAAACCTTCATATTTAAAGTATCTTTGGTCAACTGTTTTTGTTAAAAAGACTCATAGAAACATATTTCCATGAGGACCATGCTAGCATATTAAATACTTGATGGGTTTAGTTCATAATCACTCACTGATCTTGGGTTTAAAAAATCTGCATATAAATAGGAAACATATTAGCATTTCTTTTCAGTATCTTCAAACGTCACAAACTCACAAGAATACCAACAGGCTACAAGTCTTTCAAAAATTAATTTATTTTTATTTTATAAAAGCTTGTTTTTTTATACATTGTTTTACATTTGTGCGTGTGTTGTAAATTAAGGAATATATGGAGAAACCATCAATGAAGGTCCCCATAACATCAATGATCAATGGCAAAGATGGTTTTCACGTTCAGGTTCATGTGTGCTAGGTTTTTGTTTTTGGTTTTATGGAATCTAGAGGACCATTGGTGAAGTTAATTGACCATGCATGTTTAATTTTAGATTGTTGGAAATTTAGTGCAATTATGGGAATCAAATCATACTTGGAAATGGGTTTGGAGGTACGAAGTGTACACACATTAAGTCATTGATTTTCTCTGACTCTTTTAGTGGTTAAAATTAAATGTGTGGTTACAAACATTTAAGTGACAGGTTTGACTACATTAAATGTTTTGTCACAACTTTTGCCTATTTAAGGGGCGGATTTGACTGCATTAATGACCATATATTTAATTTGGTCATGTAACCACTAATTCCTAAATTGTGGAGGATAATTATGGAACAGATTAATTGGCCATTAATCTCTTATTAATTCCATGAATAGGTTTTGAGTAAATCCCCTATAAATAATGATCACATTTGCATGAAAAAACATATAGAAAACAAAAACACATAGAAACGCATGGTTCTTGATCTATGCCTAGAATAAGAACAAACACTTGGTTTTATCCCAAGGAGGTATTCGTGTAACCCAGGCATAGGGTCGAATAATCTTCTTTGGAAAGTGATTACACGACTTCAAGTGATATCCGGTAACCATCTTGGTAATTAGCTAGGCTGTTTATTGTCTTCACCCTGATCTGAGATCTTCCACAACCAACAATCAAAGAAGATTATTTTATGATAATCAATGGATGATGCTGTTATGAAATACATGGCTTTAAACTTTGACAAGCTTGACAAGTTTGAAAGGGTGAACTTTAGAAGATGGCAGAAGAAGATGCACTTCTTGCTTTCCAGCATGAGTGTGGTGTATGTGTTGACTACTCCTATTCCTGAAGATGGTGGTGATGATGCAACTGTGGAAAAATAAGGAAAAAGGCCAAGTGGGACAATGATGACTATGTCTGCAGAGATTTAATCCTCAAATGTATGTTTGATCTTTTATTTGATATTTACCAAAATGTTAAATCTTGAAAAGAACTATGGAATTCCTTGGGGGGCAAATATATGGCTGAGGATGCATCAAATAAGAAGTTCCTTGTTAGTAATTTCACCAATTACAAAATGACTGATTCAAGACCAGTTATGGAACAATACAATGAAATTTTTGGTATACTTAGAAGGTTTACACAACATAAGATGAACATGGATGAGGCCATTCAGGTCTCTTGTATCATTGACAAACTTCCTCTTTCTTGGAAAGATTTCAAGCACTCTCAAAAAGGAGTTAACTCTTGTTAAGTTGGGCAGTCATTAGCGCATTGAGGAGTCCCTCATGGCGCAGGATAGTGACAAGCCAAAGGGCAACAATATTGTTGGTCCACAGTGATTGGACGTGGTTGTGTAGATCTTAGATTTAATTCTGGAAATATTGTTTCGTTGTTTAATGTTTTGCATGTTCCTAATATAAGAAAGAATTTGGTTTCTAGTGCTATTTTGAAGAATTGTGGTTATAAACAAGTTATTGAATCTAATAAATTTGTTTTATCCAATCATGGTGTGTTTATTGGTTTTGGTTATTTGAGTAATCAAATGTTCAGGCTTAATATTGTTAATGATAATATTGCTTCAGCCTTTATGTCAACCTCTAAACTGAATGATTCAATCATATGGCATGCTAGACTAGGCCATGTCTACTTTAAGAGGATGCAAGATATGTCTAAGGATGGGTTAATCCTAGCTTTTGACATGAACATTAAAAAGTGTAAGACTTGCATGCTAAACAAAATAACTAAGAAACCATTTCAAAATGTAAAACGTGAAACTGAAGTTTTGGAGCTGATCCACAATGATTTATGTGATCTGCATGCTACTCCTTCACTGGGGAATAAAAAATACTTTGTGACATTTATTGATGATGTTTCTAGGTTTTGTTACGTTTATTTATTACATTTAAAAGATGAAGCATTAGATAAATTCAAAGTATTTAAAACTAAAGTTGAATCACAACAAGGGTCCCAAATCAAAAGATTTAGGACTGATAAGGGAGAAGAGTACATGGATACTCTGTATTTTTAGTCTGTCGGTATTATTCATGAAACGACTGCCCCCTATACTCCACAACAAAATGGTATATCTGAAAGGAAAAATAGAGTACTAAAAGAAATGGTTAATTCTATGTTGTCCTACTCAGGACTGAGTCAAGGGTTATGTGGTGAAGCTATGTTAACAGCTTGCTATTTATTAAATAGAGTTTCCAATAAAAGGAACATGATTACCCCTTATGAACTCTGGACTAAAAGAAAACCAAACCTGAACTACCTTAGGGTTTGTGGTTGTACGGCAGTTGTAAGACTCCCTGATCCAAGCTAAAAACTTTGGGTGAAAGAGACATTGAATGCATCTTTGTTGGATATGCTGAGCATTCCAAGGCTTTTAGGTTATATGTCATTGAGCCTAATTATTCAGTTTTAATTAACTCAATAATTAGATCAAGGGGTGCTATCTTTGATGAGAATAGATTCTCATCAGTCCTTAGACCAAGTTAGAGGTCCCTGGTAAATGGAACTGAAGACATTGGTTGTTCAGTTATCCCTGAAGAGGTCACTGAAGAGGTTGTTCAGCAACCTGAATCTGCCCTTAGAAAAAGCAAAAGGACTAGGACTCCTAAGGATTTTAGACCTGAATTTTAATTATATTTAATTGAAGGAACAATAGATGAGGTCTCTGACCAACACTCTTATTGCTTTAATGTTGAGGATGACCCTAAAACAATTAAACAATGGAAGTGGTATTTTAGCCACATTTCATTTGTACTTAATAGTTTCGGTTTTAATATATTTACCGGGGTATCCCTTTACCCAAAAAAAAGTCCCAGGATGTTACTTTCTGGAAAGAAGCAATTAATGATGAGATGGACTCCATCATGGGCAACAACACTTGGGTGTTGGCTGATCTACCTCCAGGTTGCAAACCTCTTGGTTGTAAATGGATCTTCCAAGGAAAACTAAAGGTAGATGGGACTACTGAAAAGTTCAAGGCAAGGCTGGTCATTCAGGGCTTTAAACAAAATTCAGGGATAGACTACTTTGATACTTATACTCCAGTGGCATATATCAGTACCATAAGACTGCTGATTGCTATGGCATTAATTCACAATCTGATTATTCATTAGATGGATGTGAAGAAATCTTTCTTAAATAGTGACTTGGATGAGGAGGTATATATGAACCAACCTCAAGGCTTCATCATGCCTGGCAATGAATTAAGGTGTGTAAACTGATTAAGTCTTTATATAGACTGAAGCAGGCACCTAAGCAATGGCATCAAAAGTTTGATGAAGTGGTTTTGTCTAATGATTATTTACTTAAACAAGCTGACAAATGTGTATATAGAAAATTTGATGAAACTGGTAAAGAAGTCATCATTTGCCTATATGTTAATGACATGCTGATCTTTGGCACTGACCAAGTTTAAGTTGACCTGACAAAGGAATTTTTGTCATCAAGGATCTCTATGAAGGACATAGGGGAGGCTGATGTTATCCTTGGTATTAGGATTAAACATGAAAGTAATGGAATAGCTATTTCTCAGTCTCATTATATTGAGAAGGTACTGAAGAAATTCAATTACTTTGATTGCACTCCAGTTAGTACTCCTATGGATAAGTATTCTAGAGTGATTGGCTGCTTGTTATATGCCATGACTTGTACAAGGCTTGATATTTCTTTTGCTGTGGGTAAACTGAGCAGGTATACTAGTAACCCTGGTACTCAGCACTGACAAGCAATTCAGCGGGTACTGAAGTACTTGAAGAAAACCATGGACTATAGATTGACATATACTGGTTATCCTTCAATGTTGAAAGGTTACACTAATGCAAGTTGGATCAGCAACACTGAGGACAATTCATCTACAAGTGGCTGAGTATTCCTGCTTGGTGGTGGTGCAATTTCTTGGGCTTCTAAGAAGCAAACTTGCATTACTAGTTTAACAATAGAATCTGCATTTGTGGCTTTAGCAGCTACTGGTAAGGAAGCTAAATGGTTGAAAACTTGCTCCTTGAGATTTCATTATGGTCCAAATCTATATCACCTATTTATATCCGCTATGATAGTGCTGCTACATTGGTAAAGGCTTATAGCCAGATGTACAATGGGAAGTCTAGACACTTAAGTGTCAGGCATAGCATGATTCGTGAGCCGATCACGAATGAGGTGATATCTCTAGAGTTTGTGAGGTCTTAACAAAACTTAGTTGATCACTTGACGAATGTACTGGCTAGAGACTTGGTTATAAAGTCTACTGAAGGGATGGGATTAAAGTCCAACTAAGTCTGTGAATGCTAGGTTACCAACTCTCTACTAAGGAAACTTGGTAGTTGAGTTCAATGTGGAAAGCTGAACGTTCAGTAGACTGAAGCACATGTATTTACATATCATCCCAAGGATGTGCTTGAAACCTGCTAAAAATGAGGATGAAGTTGTTAACTTCTTAATGGTTAATTTCTTTGAAAAAGTGCTTAGCATGAGCATGAATAAAAAAGAATCACCTATGTAAATGTTGAGGTTTTGCCGCTTCGGGGAGCATGAACTTTGGCTCTTACAACATTTATGAATTGCATATGGACACATGGCTTGTATAGTGTCAGGAGTTTCTTATGTGTTTGAAAACTTGTGTGTATTTTATCTCCAGGTATTCAAATGGGTTGAAGGGTTTAATTCTTAGAATACTCTGATTCTCGAATATTTAAACGTGTAATTTACTGAGATGGAAATTCAATCCGCAAGACATTTTCATTTATACACTTGTTTTGTTTAATGTTTAATTTTTTATACAAAGGAATTGTATTAAATTGGGGAGGATTGTTGGAAATTTAGTGCAGTTGTGGGAATCAGATCATACTTAGAAATAGGTTTGGAGGTACGGAGTGTACACCCATTAAGTCACTGATTTTCCCTGACTCTTTTAGTGGTAGAATTAAATGGGTGGTTACAAACATTTAAGCGGCAGGTTTGACTTCATTAAATGTTTTGTAACAACTTTTACCTATTTAAAGGGCAGATTTGACTGCATTAATGACCATAGATTTAATTTGGTCATGTAATCCCTAATTCTTATATTATGGAGGATAATTATGAAAGAGATTAATTGGCTATTAATCTCACATTAATTCTATGAATAGGTTTTGAGTAAATCCCCTATAAATAGGGATCACAATTACATGAAAAAACATATAGAAAATAAAAACACATAAAAACGCAGGGTTCTTGATCTGTGCCTAAAACAAGAACAAACATTTGGTTTTATCCCAAAAAGGTATTCGTGTAACCCAGGCATAGGGTCGAATAATCTACTTTGGAAAGTGATTACACGACTTCAAGTGATATCCGATAACCATCTTGGTAATTAGCAAGGCTATTAATTGTCTTCACCCTGATCTGGGATCTTCCACAACTAACAGATAGTCAAGTAATCTAGTGTTTATTTTCAGAATCAACAAACTTGTTGTGAGTGTGAATAAGAAATGGTAGTTGCAATGAATTGAAATTGATAAAATATTGAAGATGTTGGCTGATATGTGTGTAAACACATATCCATTTTATATCAAAATAGACCCTAAAAAGACAAAATTGTGCTTTAAATGCTTGAATATTGCTTGTTTTGTCTTTGTGATTGTGTAGGTACGGATATTGCAAAAATCCCAAGAAAACGGGCAAACACGAACACGGGAACGGAAGAGCACACAAAGAGCCGGAAGTTTCTACAAAAAGGTCAAAAAGTCAGCAGTGGTCAACCCTCAGTCAACCCTTGGTCAAAGTTACAACAAGACAAAACCCATCAAATTTCCAAATCAGCCCTCAAGATAATCCATATTGCAAAAATAGCCCTTAAAGCCTAACGGTGTTAACTTCTATTAATAGAAGTTAACACCCGTTAACTTTTTATTTATAACAAATCTAACAACCAAAGCCCGAGCCCATTTTTTCTTTTATAACCAACACCTGGCCCAAATCCCTAACACCCGGCCCAAACCCGAAGTCAAATAAGATTTTACCCGGGTCAAACAATCCTTTATAAAAGAAAAAGAAGCGGGAAAAGAGGTTTTACTGTTCACCATCGTCCCCGTTTACCCCAATGTCAAAATCAAAGGGCTTTTGCTAATTGAGGGTTTAAAAGGGTAATTCAAGGAACAAAGTACACGTTGGCAGGGTAATACATCATCATAAGGCTCCTATTGGTCAAACTCCAAGAAGAGAGAGGACACGTGGATAAGTGAAGTAACACAAGGATGGATAATTTACATTAACCCTACTCTCAAAAGAAGCACAATCAAGCCTGACACACGGATGCCACGTTGGCAATCCGTGTGTCCCAAAATTTAATCTAACGGTGGGCACTAGAGATCCAATGATGAGCAAGGTTGGATGGACAGGATTGGAGGAGCATCTAACAAACTCAGACTCCTAGAAGCTTCATCAACAGGCTATTTATAGCCTCACACTCTCACACACCGGAGATTTAGTTAGTTTTTAGCTTTTAGATTTTTAGGAAATTTAGCTTAAGCTTTTAAGTTTTAAGTCAATGTAATTTTCATTTAAACTTTTATAATTTTCTTTTCAAGTAATGTAATCAAGCCTTTTTAGTTAATGAAATTTAAGTTTTCTTTAATAAATTTGTCAAAAGCTCTCTATAAGCTCTCACAAGTCGATAAGCTTGTGATTGGGCTCAATTCAGTCTTTAATTCACTTAAACCTTAAAATCAGCTTAATACTTTGATTATTGGACTCTTAAGCTTATGGAAGGGAAGCTAGCAAGGGATGAGCTTCCAAGGACTTTTACTGGCTTATCTTTGATAAGCCAGAGCTGTTGATAAGCTCTTTGAGCAAATTTTGCCTTTGTTAAGCTAAGGCTTAAGTAAGTTCTCTATTTACTATTTTATTTTTAAATTCCTAGCTTAAATTTGCTTATTATTTGCCTATATGCTTATCTAGTTGCTTATTTGAGCTTTATTCTGCTTCTTTGTTCTTATTCATCATATTTAGCTATCAGTTTTAGTTTTTTATAGTCTAGCTTATAATTTGTCTTAACTTGTCTTAAAAATTATTAAAAAAACCAAAATAGTGTAGCTTATTGTTTTTAGCTTATTATATGCTTAGGATTGCTTATTAGGCTTATTATAAATTGTGCATTATGTGGTTATCAAATTATGTTCATTAGATTTCAAGTTTGCTTGTTCAAATGAAAGTTGCCATAGTTAAAGGGGTGTTTGGATTAATGAAGTTTGACCTTCATAAGTCAAAATAAGTTTGTGTTTTCAATTTGGTCAGCTTCATTTTCATAATTAAATAAGTTTTAAAAAGGTTTGAATCATTAGTTTATGTTTAAGAAAATTTTGAGGCTTAATCTCTTTGTTCCTGCACCAGGGGAATTTTCCCTTTCCTTTGCTTGTTAAAATTTTGATCCAAGCCTCATTGAGCTTGGATCTTGTTTGTGTTGAGTTTAAACACACTCATTGAGAGTGTCTAGTGCAGGATTGACAAACTTGGTCACCTGCAATATTGGTTTTGCCTCTTTGCCATTTGCATCAGATAGACACCACTGCAGTCTTAAACTGCAGTGGTTTTTGATCAAAATTAGGATAGCTTATTTGGTTTTTAGCTTTTAAAAATCAGTAGGGTTATAGTTAACATATAGGTTAATATAGATTAAAACTTGTTTTTCATATTTAAGCTTATTACATAGGATAAATCAGCTTTTAAAGTTCAATAAAAAACCTCAAAAAGCCAAAAACAGTAGTAACTAAAACTTAGCTTTTAAACTTAGATTTCTAGCTTATAGTATTAGTTTTTATCATTTATATTTGTAGCTTATTAATAGAGTATTTAGATTTCAAAAGCTCAGCTTCTGTCATAGCTTATTGAGCTTTTTAGCTTATTTAGATTTTGAGTTTTTAGTGCTTATTTCTGAGTTTGTCATTTAGATGGTTAAATTTAGTTAGCTTATAGTATTTTTAGCTTAAGTAGCTTTTCAAAATTAGTTGCTATACATTATTAGCTTTCCAGAACAGCTTTTAGAATTGAAATTGAGCTTAAATTGAGTTGTGTGCAAGCATTTAAATGAAAATTAGCTTTTTGGCCCTCAAAGGCTCACTTTCTGAAAACAGCTTCTTAAAAAGCTTTTAGAGAGCTTAATTTTGAGTTTGAGCTTATGTTAGCTTTATTAAAGTTGTTTAAAAAAGAGTCCTTAACAACTTTGTGCTTTTAGTTTTCAAAAAAAATAAAAAAATTAAAAGGGAAGTGGAAGTCGGGGGTGAGCAAGACTCGAACCCCCGACCTCAACACCTCAACCCTTTATAACACACCACACACCACACACTACCACTGTGCCCTTGGGTCTTTTCCGTTAGACTCTCATTCAATCTAACTTTTATACACATTTTAGCCCAATAAGCCTAATAAGCTGTTAAAGCTTATTTCGTGGCTTATTTGATAAGCTGTGA
Source organism: Tanacetum coccineum (assembly GCA_026074375.1). Taxonomy (NCBI): domain Eukaryota; kingdom Viridiplantae; phylum Streptophyta; class Magnoliopsida; order Asterales; family Asteraceae; genus Tanacetum; species Tanacetum coccineum. The sequence goes on from BQNB010060886.1 coordinate 16,322, forward strand.
TCTCGGGCTTATTTTTCCTAGGTTTTAATTAGTTTAAGCTAATTTTTGTAATTTTTCTAGAATTTTTATAGTTCGTTTAGTATTTTTAAACATTTATTTTCATTAAAAACTTTAAAAAATAATCAAAAAAATATAAAAAAATTTAGAAAATTTTCTTTTATCATAAAGTTCATAGGAAAATTAGTTTTGCTTTCGTTGGGTCTAATTTGCAAAATTTTGATTTTTAAATAACGGGATTTGTCCTCATTCTCGTTTTTCGTGTTTTAAAGCTCATTTTTACTCCGTCTTTATTCTAGTCTTCTTTAAACTTACTTTTTAGTCAAATAGAGTCTATTTAAAAAGAAAATTTTAAGTTGGGTTTATTTTTAGAAATTTATGATTTTTGACCTTAGTTTAAGGGTCTCGTTTTGCGTTTTTAGTTAAAATTTTGATTTCCCGTTATTTGTCTTCATACTTAATTGTTAGAGTTTGTTAAATTTCCACTTTTAAAAGTAGTTAATCAAATCATCATTTGTTTCCATTTCAAATCATTATCCGAGCATCAAACGTGGATTCAATTTCATAAATCGTTGGGGAAACGACCCGGGGAATCATACTTCCCGGTTGATATACGTATTATATTATATTATATATATTCGTGAAGATTTTCCTTTTTACCTTTGTCCTCAAGGGTAATCTGGTAATTTTCCATCGTATTATATATTTTATATTTTTACGTGTGTTAGATTATACGAATCAATTTTTGGCGCCGTTGCCGGGGATTTGTGATTAAGATTCTCTCGTTTGAAGTTTGTTGATAGTAATTTGAAGACCCTTTCATTTTTGAAAGTTTTGTTTTTGTTTAAAAAAAAGAAATTAAAAATTAAAAATACAAAAAAGTAAAAAATATTTTTCCTTTCTTTAGTATAATTATTATATAAAAAATAAAAATAAAAAAAATCAAAAATAAAAAATGTATCCATAATAAAAAATTAAAATAAACAAAGTTGGTAAAAGAACACCAACAAATAATACCTTCAATTGAGGTATTATCCATTAAAAAGTTCTCAACTCGAATCAAAGATTTAAAAACTTACCATTTGTGTCATTTACGAAATACGGCTCACCTTAAAAAGTAAAATTTTTAAGAGCTACCGTGAAGTAAATTTGATTATTTGGTTTAAGTTGTCTATCTCGTTATCCGTTAAAATAGTTTGTTAAAAAATAATAAAAAAAATAAAAAAATAAAAAAAATTAGTTTAAATTTTCTTTTTCTACTTTGTGCATGCGCACTCGTTCTCAAACCCGCAACCGTAACCGTCAACAACAAGCCCAACCGGCTGTTGTTCAACCATTTCATTTAGAAGAACCTGTTGTTAATCCACCCCTAGTTTCGATGGCTGATAACCGGACTATGACACAATTGCTCCAAGCACCCATCGAGGGGTACGAGGATGCAATTATAATTCCTGAAATCAATGCTAATTCTGAGTTAAAGCATGGTTTGATCAATCTTGTTCAAAACAAGCAGTTTTTCAGACATGATAAAGAGGATCCACATGCTCACATCCGTTACTTCAATAAGATTACCTCAACGATGAGATTCCCGGATATCTCGAGCACGTCAATTAAGCTTATGATTTTTCCATTTTCTCTTGAAGGTTCAGCCCGGATTTGGCTAGAAAAAGAATCTCCTTGATCAATTTTGACATGGGATGATCTTGTTTCAAAATTCATTAATCAATTCTTTCCTCCTTCAAAAACGACAAATCTTCGTAATGAAATCACAAGATTTCAACAAAGATTTAACGAATCATTTTACGAGGCTTGGGATCGATTTAATGACCTTCTTCGAGCATGCCCACATCACGGATTTTCTGAATTACATCAATTAGATACGTTTTACAATGCTTTGAATGCTAATGATCAAGATTCATTGAATTCTGCTGCGGGTGGAAACTTTTTGGATAAGATGCCTCGTGAATGCTTGAGAATTATCGAGAGTAAATCCAAGGTTCGTAATTCACGAAACAAGGCAGTCGTTGCCAAAGTGAGTTCGAATTCATCTACTCCCGGAATTTCACCAGATGTTGCTGCTCTTACAACCGAAGTTTCTGAACTTAAGAACATGATGAAGACTATGCTTGTCGAAAAGCAAAGAGCCCAAGCTCCCGCACCCGTAAAAGCGGTTGAGCAGAGTTGTGTAACTTGTGGAGGTGCTCATTCGTATAGAAATTGTCCAGCCACCAATGGTAACATTTATCAGGACAACATTCAAGAGTACGTTTCACAAGCTGCTGCAGCCAATTTTAATCAAGGCAATACAAATTCTAGACCTCCGATGGTTGCAAACCAAATCCGACCTCCTGGTTTTCCTCCGATTCAAAACAATCAAAACCGTTTTAATCAGAATCAAGGAAATAATTTCAACCAAAATCGAGGAACCAATTTCAATCAAAACCGTAGAAGTGACTTCAACCAAGGACAAGTTTACCAACCTCCAACTAATCAACCACCAGCTTATCAAGCTCCTGCTCCACAAATGCAAGGTGTTTCAAAGACCGATTTTGAGAATTATGTCAAGGCTAATGATGGTGTGTTATGGAATATGCAAAATCAAGGCCAAGGTTTACAAAACCAGATGACAAATTTAACAAAAATGCTTTCTAAGTTCATAAATTCCAATACCGCTTCGTCTTCAAGTTTAGGTACTCTTCCAAGTCAAACAATAACTAACCCTCGCGAGCATGTTAATGCTATCACCACACGAAGTGGTAAAACTTGTGAAGGACCTTCGACTCCTCTTGTTCCTACCTTCGTTGTTTCTACTCCTCTAAAGGAACCCGAACGAAACCCGGAGACGTCAATGGACAAAGTGCAAAAATTAAGTTCAGAAAGTACCGCACAAGTCCCACCTCCGGAGGATCATGATTTCATTTTTATTGAAATTCCAAAACCAAAGGCTAAGGAAACTGTTCAAGAGCCTATTTCTCTAGATCCTAATTCATATCAACCTAAACTTCCATATCCCAAGAGGATAAAAGTAAGAGAGAGAGATACACCCAGTGCTCAGCAGAGCAGGTTTATGAAGTTGTTTAAACAACTATGTTTAGAAATTGGATTAAGAGGTGCTCTCATTGAAATGCCAAAATTCAACAAATGGTTAAGCACTTTATTGAGAAACAAAGAGAAACTTGAAGAAATCGCCATCACAACCGTAAATGTTGAATGTTCTGCCATCATCTTGAACAAAGTTCCCGAGAAACTCAAAGATCTCAGAAAATTTCTTATCCCGTGTGCTCTACAAGAACTTGATAGGACTAATGCTTTAGCCGATTCTGAAGCTAGCATAAATTTTTTGCCTCATTCTATCTACAAGCAACTTGGGCTTGGAGTTTTGAAGCCCACCCAAATGATACTCGAGCTTGCTAACCGTTCCGTTACACATCCAATGGGTATAGCCGAGGATGTTGTAGTTAGAGTTGATGGTTTTACTTTTCTTGCTGATTTTGTTGTGGTTAATTTTGAACCAGACCCAATAGTGCCTATTATTTTAGGGAGACCTTTCCTTCGCACTGCAAAAGCTCTCATTGATTTATACGAAGAAAAATTAACATTAAGAGTAGGAAATAATGAACTTGCCTTTTATGCTGAAAAATCTGAGAAAAGCAAGAATAAGCAATTTGCTCATGCTATTTCTGTCATTGATTTTTCGAAAGATGAGCCATTTAGTGGCAGTACCACTAATCATCCTGATGCTCTTCCTCCTAGTTCTTCTCCGGTGAAGACTAGTGATAATCTTGAGGAGTTCGCCGATGAATTCACTCTTCTTAGTTCATTTTCACCAGACAATGATGATTCAACTCTTAAGAAGGACGTTCATTTTCAAGTTTATTCAAACCATCTTTTTGAATTTGATGATAACTTCACCTTTAGCAACGTAAATCCTCTCTTTAACGAGATGGTGGAAGATGTTGTAAACGAGAACTCCAACGTTTCAGATTCTAATGAGCCAATGTTACTCAACACACTTTTGTCCGATAAGGTTGAGTGTTTTAATCCAAGGGACAATATTGATGAGATCGATGTTTTTCTAGCCATGGAAGTCTCTTCTAATTTTGAGGAAGGTTATTACGATTCAGTAGGAGACGTAATTTTTCTTGAGAATCTGCTTAGTGATGATACCACCCATAATTTCACTCCCGAAGTGATTCCCGATCATGAACCAAAACAAAATGAATCCATCCATAAAACTTCGATTACCTTTTCTTTAAGGAATGATCCTCTTCACCATGAGTTCGCCGGTGAACTTTTAACACTTCCTTCAAGGATTGTTCGTGGGCATGAGGAATATCTTAGTCTTATGACATTGCTTTGTGAGATTTCAACTTCCCGGTCATAGGAAAATATTCATGCTAATCCAAGTTAAATTATCGAGTCTCTTCCCGTATCTTTTATCCCCGTTGAGGATAGTGACCCCGTTCAAGAAGAGATCGATATATTCCTTGTTCCGGGTGATTTAATTCCACCAGGTGTTGAGAATGATGATTCCAAAGATGAAGATAATTCTACTTTCCTTCCCGTCTATGAGTTACCTAACCTTGATCATCAAGATAACCCGTCAGCTCCTCGACCTCCTTCGGAACCACCAGATGTTAAGATTCGCCTTGAGCCTGATACGGCCATGATATACAACTTTGACAAAGATGATTGTTTCAACTTAGAAGAAGGTGTTCAGATTTCTCTTCCAATTTTCACCTACCCCAAGGATTCTCCTTTTATTCTCTCTTTCAGAAGTAAGGACCTCGTTTTTTACCCTGACATCTCTACTTTTCATTTTTCTCTTAAGCCAGTTCCACACTCTCCCTAAGGACAAATGAATTCAGGGATCGAGTCAAGCTATGTGACTTGGTTACCAAAAACAAAGCGCTTCGTGGGAGGCACCCCATGCTTATCCATTTTATATTTTTCTTTCTAGCTTCTAATGTGTTGTGAGTAGGCTTGTACTTTTCCGTTCTTTAGGTTTGTTGTTTGTGCTTGTGATTGTTTGTAGGATTCACCCAAATTTTCTGAAGACTCTGGTGTTCGGTGTTTTGTCCCGGTCCACTCGAGCTTCCTAGCCTTTGCTTGCCATTAGTTTGGGGAAGTCCGATATCCTAAAGATTATTATCGACTAACATTTATCTTATAGCACACTTAATAAACGGCTTAAGATTTTTGTGTTACTTTCTTCATGCTTGAGTTATACATTAGACTTTTTGATTTCTAGTATGGGTTTTTTAGGACTTATGCTAGAAAACATTGAGGACAATGTTTGATTTTAGTATGGGGTAGTATATCTTCGATATGATCTTGCCTACTTTTACCCGTTGTTCTCACGTACTCCGTTTTCCCACCAAAAGTTTCAAAAATATAAAAAAAAATTAAAATTTTCAAAAATAAAATAAGTGTTTTGTCACAATTTTGACTTTCTTGCTGGGTAAGAATAAGAGTAAATTTTGACCCGATCGAGCGTGTTGAGCTCTAGCTTGTTCCTTAACTTTTAGGATAAGCGTTGACGTTCGCTAATTCGCGAGAACGAAAAATGATAGAAGTTAAGTTTGAGTTGGATGTAATCAAGTTTAGTTGGAAAACTTTAAGAAGGCTCATGTTGTATGTAACTTGTTGCTTTTTCTCCCATAAGCTCTTAAACCGGATTAATATAAGTGCTTGCTTTTGAGAGATTAGACTTAAATTCAATATTTTTGTGTAATATATAGCAAAAATTTAGTCGTAGGTCAAAATTTATACTTGAACTTTTCAAAGAGTCTTCTTTAAATAAATAAATTAAAGAATTTGATAAAATGATAAATATAATTATAATATAAAAGATATGTGTGTTGATAAAGTTTTCTACCTCTTGACGGCTCACAACGATGTGGTTGTCTTCTAAGAAAGCCCATAGTAAGAATTAAAGATCCGAGACTGATAACAAGTTTGCTGCTATCTTGCCGGCTAACAACCGATGTTGCAGCCTTCTAAAAGGTTCGTGGGTTATAATTGTATAAAATGTCTAAATAGTTAAATTAAATTAATAAATTGACTTCTTTTTGTTAAATTCAAATATGCTTTTGCACTTTGACTATTCTATTTTATAAGCTATGAATATTCGGGAAACCTGAGAGTTTTTGAAACCTAAGGTCCGTGAGTCCCGATACTAGTCTCTGTGGGGTGTCAAAAGCCTGGTCACTTAGCCGTAAGGTTGGGATGTGCCGAGACGAAAGTCGCTACATGGGATGATCTCGCCTTTAAACTCATTATTCTAAGGTGGAACGTAAAGCATAGTATGTTGCAAAAAGTTGATCCATGGTTGAAATTCAAGATAGCACACTCACTTAAGATATAATAAATGTCGGGAGTAAAAGGTTCACAAGTTGCAAATATGAGTAGTGTTAGCATCCTTACTGATATTTAGCTGTGATTTTGTTTTAAGCTTGGTTTGGATAAGTGAAAAGTCAGGAACGATGAATTTATCCTTTTTGGGGCATTCTCGGAATCAAAATGCATCTTGTTCTATGATCCCTAACAGTTATGAAAATAACGAAAGTCGAAATAATCTCAACTATATTATTAAGTTAAAATAAAAAATAAAAAAAATGAAAAGTTTTAGAAAAATAGGAAAAAATGCTGTTTTATAACTTGTGATCTCTTAACTCTCTCAACAAAAGTCTTTGCTACTTTTCAAAGGTTTAGTTTGGGAAAGTTTTGAGGTATTTGGTTATAAGGCATATAATATTGCGTCAGGACACGCAATCGCTTAGTTTGGGGATTTTGATATGTGTGGAAACACATATTCATTTTATATCAAAATAGACCCAATAAAGACCAAAAATGTGCATAAAATGCTTGTATATTGTTTGTTTTGTCTTTCTTATTGTGTAGGTACGGATAAAGCAAAAATCACAAGAAAATAGTCAAAACCGGACAAACACGAACACGGGAACGGAAGAGCACACAAAGAGCCGGTAGAAAGCTATCAAAGTCAAACCCTAGTCAAACTTGGTCAACCAGAGTTAAGGTCACAAGAAGACAAAAATCTCAAAAGTTTCTAAACCAGTCCCTCATTTATAAACCAATTTACAAAAATAATCCTTAAAATTCCTAACGGTCGTTAACTTTTATTTATAAATGTTAATAATTGTTATCTTTATTATTAAAACTAAACCCAGTTACCCTTATCCCATTTCCAAGCCCAATCCAATTCACCTGGGCCCAAATCCCTTATAACCCGGCCCATAGTCCAAGTCAACTTGGGTCAAACAAACACAAACGCACCCTTATAGTAAAAAAGAAGCGGGAAAGTTTGTTGTTACTATTCATCATCCCCAACCTTTTACCACGGGTTAAAATCATGGTGCTTTTACCAATTGAGGGATATAAAGGACAATTCAAGGGGCAAAGTACACATGGGCAGAGTTTTACATCATCAAACGCACCCTATTGCAGCTTGGCAATCCGTGTGAGTTATGACTTGATCCAAGGGCCTTGATTCATTCTCCAATGATTAAAGAATTGTACGGTGTTGATTGAAAGGAGCGTGGGTAGCAAGCAACAGACTAGAAGCTTCTTCAGATGGCTATAAATAGCTTACACATTTCACACACACACTATCTAGTCTAGCTTTTTAAATTTTAGCTTAATTTACCTTTTTAGCTTATGCAAATTTACTTATGTTGTCATTTCTTTTTGAGTATATGAACTTTCAGTTTTTAAGATTCTTGTAATCCTTCTTGAAGTTTTATAAATCCTTGTACTATATTTAATCAACTATTTTTAATATAATCCCTATAAGCTCTTTATTCTTATGTTACTTTGGATAAGCTCTCATTAGCTCTCACTAGTCTCTAAGCTAGTGATAGAGCTTAATTCAGACTTAATCTTACTTAGATCATAAAATTAGTTTAAGTACCTTGTAATTTGAACCTATAAGCTATTGGAAGGGGATCCAATAATGGAAGGGATCCCAAGGACTTTACTGGCTTATCCTTGGATAAGCCAGAGCTGTTGATGAGCTCTAAGAGCATATAAGCTTCTGTTAAGCTGAAGCATCTTGTAAGTTTTCATTTATGTTCTTAGTTTTAAGTCTCTTAGTTTAGCATTAGCTTAATTGTTCATCTATTGCTTATTTGCTTTATTAGTGGCTTATTTGTTGAAATATTTCATCTGTTTTTTTTGTCTTAGCATTTTAGATCTTTATATTTCATTAAATGTCTAAAAATCATAAAAACCAAAAAAATAATTAAGCATAGTTATAGATCTTAGATTTTAGATTTTTAAGTTGTTGAATCCTGTTTGTTAAGCTTGTTATAAGCTCAGTGTTATCTGGTATCAAGGTTTTATAAGCTAGTTTTCATTTCATAAGCTCAAATTAAATATGTCAATACCATAAAGAATTGTTTAGGTATAGTGTGATTTGACCCTCAAAAGTCAAAAGTAATTTGAGTTTTCATTTTGGACAGTTGAATGTTAGTGATTGATCAAGTTTTGAAAAGATTTTGAAGTTTATTTTGAATTCTAAATCATTTTATGGCTTATTAATTTGATCTCAGCATCAGGGTACTTTTTCTACTTTTCTTTGCTTGTGAAAATTTGATCCAAGCCCTCTAAGGCTTGGATTTTGTTTATTTAGTTTTTGCACTCTCCTAGTGAGTGTGTTTAGTGCAGAATTGACCACCTTATGGAGGCCTGGCACTATTTGCTTTGCTCTTTTGGTAAAGAACTCAGCATAGTAACATTATTACTACTGCTAATTTTTAAGCTCCAATTTAGTTTAGTGTTAGTAACTTTTAAGCTTTTAAATTCAAGTAGCTTTTAATTCATACATAGCTTAATATAGTTTAGGGCTTGCTTTTTATTTTCTAGCTTAATTACTTAGTTAAAATTTGCTTAAAAAGTCATAAAATTCTTATAAATACCAAAAACAGTAGCAATAGAATTTAGCCTTTTAATTTTAGAATTTTAAGTTGTAGTTTCTGATTTTCTTGTTTGAATTTATAGCTTATAGTTAGGTTAATTAGTTTTCTCATAAGCTCACCGTCTGTCTTGGCTATTGAGGCATTTGAGCTTTTCTTAATTTTGAACTTTTTGAGTTAAATTCTGAGTTTGCAGGTTTGATCATTAGATTCAGTTAGAATTTGGTGTTAGTATGGATCATAGCTTGTTAGAATTAGATAAAACATATCACTAGGATTCTAATCAGTTGTTGGGTTTTAAATTTGAGCTTATATTGAAGTTTGTGCAAGCTTTTAAGTCAAAATAAGCAATAGTGAGCTTAAAAGCTCACTTTCTGTCGAACAGTTCCATTCCAAACTCTAGAGAGCTTTATCTCACTTTCATCTTACACTCTTTTATTAAAAGTTCTTAGAATTATTTGCTTAATATTTTGAGCTTGGTTTTGAAGAAAAAAAAAAAAAAAAGAAAAAACAAAAAAAAAGTGCAAAAAGGTGTTGCCATAAAAAAAAAAAAATAAAAAAAAAAAAAAAAAAAAAAATAAAAAAAAAAAAAAAAAAAAAAAAAAAAAAGATTCGAACCCATGACTCACCCACACAAATACCACGTCCTACCAGTTTGCTTCAATAGCTCATTCCAACCATACTTCACAATAAATTCTTTTATATTCATTTTGGCCAAATAAGCCTTATATGCTTTACAGCTTATTTCCTGTCTTATTTGAAAGCAGTGACTTTGGGCTTATTTTTTCTTTAGGGATTTAAATAGTTTAAGCTATTTTCTGTCATTTTTCTAGAATTTTTAGAGTTCATTTAGTATTTTTAATCTTTTATTTTTATTAAAAACTTTAAAAAATCATAAAAAATAGAAAAATAATCAGAAAAATATAAATCTTTTTTAGAAAATTTTCTTTTATCCTAAAGTTCATAGGAAAATTACTTTTGCTTTCGTAGGGTCTAATTTGCAAAAGTTCGTTTTCTAAAGAACGGGATTCGTTCTCATTTTCAATTTTTGGGTTTTAACGTTCATTTCAACTCCGTTCTTGTTCTAGTTTTCTCTAAACTTATTTTTTTAGTCAAATATAGTCCATTTAAAAAGGAAAATTTAAGCTAGGTTTATTTTTAGTGATTTAAGGTTTTTGACCTCCGATTAAGGGTCCCGTTTTGCGTTTTTTTTAATTTCCCGTTATTTGTCTTAGTGCTTAATTGTTTTAATTTGTTTATCTCAACTTTTAAAAGTAGTTAATCAAATCATCCTTTGTTTCCAATTCAAATCATTGTCCGAACAACAATCGAGGTTTCAATTTCACAAATCGTTGGGGAAACGACCCGGGAAATCATACTTTCCGGTTAATATACGTATTATATTATATTATATATATTTTGAAAAGTTTCCTTTTACCTTTGTCCTCAAGGGTAAATAGGTGATTTTCCATAGTATTATACATATTATTTTACGTGTGTTAAAATTGACCGAGTCACTACGCCTTTAAACTCATTATTCTAAGGTGGAACGAAAAGCATAGTATGTTGCAAAAAGTTTGATCCATGTTTGAAATTCAGAATAGCACACTCACTTAAATATAATAAATGTCGGGAGTAAAGTTCACAAGTTGGCCAATATGAGTAGTGTTAGCATCCTTATTGATATTTTAGCAGTGGATTTAGTTTATAAGTTTGGTTTGGATAAGTGAAAAGTCGGAACGATGAATATATCCTTTTTGAAGGTCATTCTCGGAATCGAAATGCATCGTGTATCTATAATCCCCAACAGTTATGGAAATAACGAAAGTCAAAATAATCTCAATTATATTATTAAAAAAAATGAAAAAGTTTTAGAAAAATGGAAATAGGTGTGTTTTATAACTTGTGATTTCTTAACTCTCTCCACAAAAGTATTTGCTACTTTTCAAAGGTTTAGTTTGGGAAAGTTTTGAGGTATTTGATTATAAGGCATATAACATAGCGTGAGGACACACGCAATCGCTTATTTTGTAGGAATATTGAAATGTTGAAAAACACATACCGTTTTAATCAAAATAACACCCCTAAAAAGACAAAATTGATGCTTCAAATATGAATATTGCTTGTTTTTGTCTTTGTGAATTGGTAGGTACGAAAAAGCCAAAATCACAAGAAAACGATTAAAACCGGACAAACACGGACACGAGAACGGAAGAGCACGCAAAGAGTCGGAAGAATGCTATCAATGGTCAACAAAGTCAAATATCAGTCAACCTAAGTCAAACCACAAAATGACAAAAATCCAAAGTTTCCAAATCAGTTCCCCATAATTCTTAAAATTGAAAATCTAGTCCCTTAACCTTACACGGGCCTTAGTTCTTTATAAATTCAAAACCCTTAACCTATGTAACTAAGCCCAAAACCAAACACTATGGTCCAAGTCATTGTAAAAGCCTAAGTCAAAAGACCCTATCCCACTCAGTCAAACGTATAAACAAGTAAGAAAAAAGGCGGGTAAAACAGTTTCTACTGTTCATCGTCTCTAAGATTTAACCACGGGTCAAACCAAAGGGCAAGTTTAAATTAAGGACTAGAAAGGGTAATTCAAGGGACAAATTACATGCTGGCAGAAGTTTACATCACCAAATGCTCTCATTGGTTGATACCCACAAGGGGAATGCCACGTTGGATGCTAAGTAACACACAAGGATGGGATTTTTACACTTGAAGTACACTCAAAACAAACACAAGCTGTCACATCACGGATTGCCACACTGGCAATCCGTGTGAGCTCAAAAATGATCCAACGGATATGATTGTGACCCAATCATTGCTAATCATTGAAGGCTAGGATTGCAAGGAACGTCTAACAAACTCAGGAGCCTAGAAGCATCTCCTGAGCACTATAAATTGAAGCCCTCACTCACACACAGATATATCTCTTTTTCTTGTAATTTTTCTTAGTAAAATAGCTTATGTAGTTTTTTTTTAAATGTAATTTTACTTTTTCAAGCTCTTGTAGTCACTTTTATAAAGCATTGTAATCTGTTTTTGAGTATCAATAAAATCCTAAATTTAGTTTTCATAAGCTTTTTCACTCATAAGCTCTTCTTTACTCTTAAATGTATGCTGTTGTTTCAAAAGCTCACCACAAGCTCTTATAAGCTCTCACAAGTCTCTAAGCTTGTGATTAAGCTCAATTGTTCCTTTAATCTACTTAAACCTTAAAATAAGCTTAAATACCCTTGCTGTTTGAATTTTGAGCTTATGGAAGGGAAGCTAGCAAAGGATGACTTCTATGGAAAATAAGCCAGAGCTAGTAGACAAGCTCTTTGAGCCTTTTAAACTTTTGTTTAGCTAAAGCTCATTGTAAGTCTTCATTTAAATTTTTGTTTCTAAATACCTAGTTTAGTTTTGCTTATTTGCTAATCAATTGCTTATTCTCTTTCTAGTTGCTATACATGTGTTTTACGTTTTTATTTCATATTGGTGCTTAATAGATCATGTTTTAGTTATATGTTTTCAGCTTGTGCAGTTTAGATTTCATTTTACTTTATATTATTTCATAAATCATAAAAACCAAAAAAATTAATTAGTATAATTCTTAAATCCGTGTCTCTTGCATATTAGCTTATTAATATAAGCTTATTAGAATAGTCATAAGCTATTTGATATATGGTATTTAGGTTTTGCTAGCTAGATTTTAAAATCTAAAGTTTAAATGGAATATGTCTAGTATAAAGGAGTGTTTGGTTTAGTGGTGTTTGACTCCTTAAAGTCAAACTGAGTTGTGCAATTTGCTTGAGAGTTAGTTCCATTATCATTTAAATCCAGTAGAGAAGTTGTTTTCAAATAAGTTAGATTACAAAATCTCACAGTTTAAGGTGATTTGTATAAGCTGTGCACCAGGGGAGTTTTCTTTCTTTTAGCTTCTAGGAATTTTTTTAACCAAGCTCTCTTGAGTTTTGTTTTTGCCTGTTAAGTGTTCATACACACTTAATTAGAGTGTGTATTGCAGGTTGACCCACTTGATCACCTGCAAATTGGTTTTACCAATTGCATCAGATAAGGGGTAAATGCAGTTCTTACTGCATTTTCTTTTTGATCAAAATTTAGTTAGCTTAAGTAGGATTTAATGGTTAAAATTAAGTAGGATTTTAGTTTATACATTAGTAATCTAGGATTAAAGCTTATTTTAAAACTTGTAGCTTATTTGATTAGGGTATATTAGCTTTAAAATTTCACAAAAATTTCTAAAAAGCCAAAAATAGTAGTAAGGTATTCTTAGTTTCTAATTTTTAAATATTAGCTTATAGAGTTAGTTTTTATGGATTAGACTAATAGCTTACATATGGTTTGTTAAGTTTTCACAAGCTCACTTTCTGTCTCAGCTTATTTAAGGTAATAGCTTAATTAGTTTCTAAGTTTTAACAGTTACTACTGCTGTCTCTTTCAATATCATTTAAGCTAGTTTTAGTAGGATTTAGATTTTAAAATTTAGTAAGTTTATAGATTAGATATAGGTTAAAATAGATTAAGTCTTAATTTTAAATTTCTAGCTTGTTTAATAGGGTACATTAGCTTCTAAAGTTCATATAAAACCTTAAAAAGACCAAAAATAGTAGTAAGTAGATTTTAGGTTCTTAATCTAGAAACTTAGCTTATATAATTTAGTTTTATGGTTAAAACTTGTAGCTTATAAGTAGTTTGATAAGTTGTCAAACGCTCAGTTTCTGTCATGGCTTATTGAGCTTTTTAGCTTATTTAGATTTTGAGTTTTTATTGCTAATTACTAAGTTTACTGTTTTGATCATTAAATTTAGAAGTGTTTTAGTGTTATTGGTTAGATTAGCTTATCAAAACTAGCTTTTACTTGTTATAAGCTTCCTAGAACAGTTTTGTTTTCAAATTTAAGCTTAAAATGAGTGGTTTGCAAGCTTATAAGTGAAAATTAGCTTTTTAGCTTTTAAAAGCCTTGTTTCTGAGGCAGCAGGTTTCATAAGCTCTTTAAGAGCTTATTTTTGACTTTCAGCTTAAGTTAGCTTTATTAAAGTTGTTTAAAAAGTTGTCCTCTACAACTTTGTTCTTTTAAGTTTTTTTTTAAAAAGGGAATTGGAAATCGGGGGTGAGCAACGCTCGAACCCCCGACCTCAACTAACACCACATACACCACACTCCTACCGCTGTGCCCTTGGGTCTTTTTCATAAGACTCTTGCACAATTAAATCTTTATACTCATTTTCCCCTAATAAGCCTATTAAGCTGTTTAAGCTTATTTCGCGGCTTATTTAATAAGCTGTGATCTCTAGCTTATTTTTCCTTGGTTTTAATTAGTTTAAGCTATTTTCTGTAATTTTTCTAGAATTTTTATAGTTAGTTTAGTATTTTTTTAACCTTTATTTTCATTAAAAACTTTAAAAAATCATAAAAAATAGAAAAATAATCAAAAATATAAATCTTTTTTAGAAAATTTTCTTTTATCATAAAGTTCATAGGAAAATTAGATTTGTTTTCTTAGGGTTTAATTTGCAAAAAATTGATTTTTAAAGAACGGGATTTGCTCCCGTTCTCATTTTTTGTGTTTTAACGCTCATTTTCTTTAAACTTACTTTTTAGTCAAATAGATAAAAAGAAAAAATTAAGTTAGGATTATTTTTAGTAATTTAGGGTTTTTGACCTCTGTTTTGTGGTCTCGTTTTGCGTTTTTAGTTAAATTTTGATTTCCCGTTATTTGTCTTTATGTTTAATTGTTAGAATTTGTTAATTTTAATTGTAAAAAGTAGATAATCAAATCAAAAATTTGGCTTCAATTCAAATCATTGTCCGAACATCTAATGTGGTTTCAATTTCACAAGTCGTTGGGGAAAACGACCCGGGAATCATACTTCCCGGTTAATATACGTATTATATTATATTATATATATTTTGTAGAATTTCCTTTTTACCTTTGTCCTCAAGGGTAAATTGATAATTTTCCATCGTATTATATATATTATTATATTTACGTGTGTTAGATTCTGACGAATCAATCGACTTGAGATCTGGTTATCATCAACTAAGAGTCAGGGATGAAGATTGTTATCCCAAAAGCTTAATCCATTTCACAACAATAAGCTATACCAATAAGCAAAATAGTAGAAAGATAGAAAGAAAAGTTGGAAGATTTATTAGAGAGAAAACTAGAGATGGAAGATTACACACACACACAAATTATGCAAATGGAAACCAACACCCTCTCCATGTGTGGAGAGGGTTCTATTTATACCCTTGAGCCATGAGTGGCATGTGGGCTTTCTAACTTGGGCCGGGCTTGGCTTTTCTTGGGCTTTGAGCCCGAAACACGGACAATATTAGATTACAATCCAAGCCCATTGAACCCGACTAGCCTATTACTTAACAAGACTAATTACGACTAAAAAGACCAATAACATTCTTGTTCGACTTATATAAAATTAAGGCTAACACTAGCTATCACTGGAAACGAACGTATATCATGTCGGATTTTGGATGTTACGGGTTGAACATCATCACGGGCAATGTAGGCAATATTTATATATTGTATTCATTTATGTCGAGCTTCGGTGTCAAGAGCTTAGGAAAACGTAATTACATTTTGTGATGTCTGCATCTGTTGCATTATTATGGGGAAAGTCTTGCGGTCCTGCATATACATTTACATAAACCTATGAAATTCACCAACTTTATGTTGATGTTTTAAATGCA